>CM072545.1:15020000-15205438 GCA_036898215.1 Platycarya strobilacea
TTTGGTAGGATCACCCTCGTGATCTTGTCCTTCACAAGAGAATGAAAAGGGTGAAATTCCACAAACACATTATTTTGTTTGGTGAGATGATGAACGGAAATTATATTTTTGCAAAGGTTAGGAACACAAAGTGCAACACCAAAGAACTAATGTGTGAGACTGCCAAACCTGAACATCACCTAGAATGACTTCGTCAGTTCCATTATATTCTGAATGAATAGATAAATTGGAAAGATCACCCGTGATATTATGGGAAGCGTTTGAATCAAGTAACCAATTTTTATCCTTTCCTGTAGAGGTTGTAGCACAATTGATGGAGACTGATGAGTGCACAAAAATGCACTCTAAATACTCTATTTAAATACTAAAAGAAATGAGAAAATAATGAATATAACTCATGTTATTAAAATTAATGATCATTTATCTTGAAATAGATATAAGCATGATTTAATATATTGATGAGAATATAAAATGCCATATTTTCCTCTCTTAATGTTTAATACTTTATTCTTATTTGATGCCTAACTATACTCATTATTCTTATATTTTGATTTAGGACACAAATGGAGACATTAGGAGCAAATGAAGATAATTGCGGAATTTTAGACAGTTCTGACATCTTTTCGTAATATGGGCATAAGTCCCTCATCCAATCTCCGATTGAGCTGATTCAAGATGATCTAGAACCGCAAGAGAAATATTTAGAACTTTTGTGTTTTATGTTTGAAGAGATATCCACTCAATCTAAGACAAAATCGACCATCAAGTGGACGCACCTGCACTTGACGTTCCTGGATATTTTTCAGCCACTTGCATCAAATCCAAATGTTATCATAATATTTTCCAGCAAGCACTCCTACACCAACTTGGAAATTCAATGATCAATTCATATGCAAGATGAAGTGCACTGAAGTTTCTTGTAGACAAATTATTTGACCCCAAGATATTAAGTCATACAAGACAACTAATGGATAGAGAAGCAAAATTGAAACACTCAACCTACAAGCAAAATCCAGCTCATGCATGGTGGGAAAACAAATGATCAAAATGACAACTCACAAATCACTTGGATTCAAGAATGGCACATGGCAAAACAAGTTGAAATTGTGATGATTTTGTCATGACAACTTGCATGAAGGATGCTTATAAATAGAAAGGAGGGGTGTGTGTTCTAAGACAATGCTTAGTGTGGGAGGATGCTTTGGAAGAGCCATTATTTTGAGAGCTTGAGAAAAGAAAAGAAAAACCAAAGAAGAGATAAGAAAATAATGGTTGGCTCTTCCATATTATCCCTTGGAGAATTTTTGTTGCATATTTTCAATATGTGTAACTAAATTCTCAAGGAGGGCTAGGGATGAACTTGTGTGTGTGATGGTATTTGTAATTTATTTTTGATTCATGTATTTGGTCTTTAAATATTAAAACTCTTTTGTTCTATTATTCTCAATTTATTTGTGATGTTTTTTCGTCTTCAAATAATTATAGAATCTATTTCGTTTATGGATTCAGTCATGCTTTTTCTATTGAGTGAATTAGTTCTATAATTATGTTTGGAGCAATTGATTATCTATATTGATTTAATTCTCTGCTGCAATATCGCCTCTTAGGTATATTGTCGTCGTTAGATTTTCTCAATGTCGATAACAATTTATGAGAGTTAAGCGCGAAGAATGATTTTTCAAAGAGTTACATGTGATTTAAATTTTGGTTATTAATGTTATATCTTCCGATTAAGAATTTGGACATAGAATTCTTAATTGAGTTATCAATGAATTAAGAATAAATTTGAATACCACAAATACACAAGGAATTCCCTACGCTCTACTTTTCGTCTCATTTTTATACTGTTCAAATTATTCATTTAGTTTTAATTTACGTCATATTCTAAAATTTACTTTTCGCACTCATCTAAATCTTTTTGTTAATTTCGTTACTATTTTTCAATTTCTCAATCTATCTCCCTGTGGAATCGACACCCCAAAGCTATACTGCAAACGACCGCGTTATTCTTTGGGCGTAATCAAATTTTGGCGCCGTTGCCGGGGAGACGGTAAAAGAATTTGTAGATTTTTTTTAGTAGTTTGTAAAAAAAAAAAAAAAAAAAGAGCAGTAGTTTCGTTCAATTTCTTTTTAGCTTTCTGCAGCTTTATTTTATTTTACTTTTCTTTTCGTAATTATTTTTTTTCAGTATTACGCTTTTCTTTACTTTGCATGCGCAGGTACAGAGACGCTTTTGGACTGGACTGTCCTAGTGCTACTGATAGCACAAACAGGTCACGACCTACAGGAAACCCGAGTGGTGGTATTTACCATCTAAGGGAAGAGGATAATCTAAAAGCCAAGGTTGAAATGTGATGAGTGCACAAAAATGCACTCTAAATACTCTATTTAAATACTAAAAGAAATGAGAAAACAATGGATATAACTCATGTTAATAAAATTAATGGTCATTTATCTTGAGATAGATATAAACATGATTTAATATATTGATGAGAATATAAAATGCCATATTTTCCTCTCTTAATGTTTAAAACTTTATTCTTATTTGATGCCTAAATATACTCATTATTCTTATATTTTGATTTAGGACACAAATGGAGACATTAGGAGCAAATGAAGATAATTGCGGAATTTCAGACAGTTTTGACATCTTTTCGTAAAATGGGCATAACTCTCTCATCCAATCTCCGATTGAGCTGATTCAAGATGATCTAGAACCGCAAGAGAAATATCTATAACTTTTATGTTTTGTGTTTGAAGAGATATCCACTAAATCTAAGACAAAATCGACCATCAAGTGGACGCACCTGCACTTGACGTTCCTGGATATTTTTCAGCCACTTGCATCAAATCCAAATACAAGATGAAGTGCACTCAAGTTTTTTCAAGACAAATTATTTGACCACAAGATATTAAGTCATACAAGACAACTAATAGATAGAGAAGCAAAATTGAAACACTCTACCTACAAGCAAAATCCAGCTCATGCATGGTGGGAAAACAAATGATCAAAATGACAACTCACAAATCACTTGGATTCAAGAATGGCACATGGCAAAACAAGTTGAAATTGTGATGATTTTGTCATGACAACTTGCATGAAGGATGCTTATAAATAGAAGGGAGGAGTGTGTGTTCTAAGAATGCTTAGTGTGCTTGGATGCCTTGGAAGATACATTGTTTGAGAGCTTGAGAAAAGAAAAGAAAAACCAAAGAAGAGAGAAGAAAATAATGGTTGGCTCTTCCATATTATCTCTTGAAGAATTTTTGTTGCATATTTTCAATATGTGTAACTAATTTTCTAGTAGAGCTAGGGATGAATTTGTATATATGATGGTATTTGTAATTGTTTTTGATTCATATATGTGTTCTTCAAATATTAAACTCTTTTGTTTAGTCATTCGAAATTTATTATAAATGTTTTCGTCACCAAATAATCTTAGAATTTATTTCATTTATAGATTCAGTCATGCTTTTTCTATTAAATGCAATAATCCTTTGATTATGTTTGGTTCAATTGGTTATCTATTTTAATTTAATTCTCTGCTGCAATATTGCTCTACGAGTATATTGTCGACGTTGAATTTCTTTAATATCGATAACAATTCTTGTTCTTATATTGTGACGAATGATTTTTCAAAAGATTACATTTGATTTAAAACTGGTTATTAATGTTTTATTTTCCGATTGAAAATTTGGACATAGAATTTTCAATTGAGTTATTAATGAATCGAAAATAATTAAAATACCAATTATATACAAAGGATTCCCGATGCTTTACTTTTCGCACTCATCTAAATCTTTTTGTTAATTTCATCACTGTTCTTCAATTTCTCAATCCATCTCCCTGTGGAATCGACACCCCAAAGCTATACTACAAACGACCGCGTTATTCTTTGGGCGTAATCAAAATGCTTACAAGAGAAATAGAGTTGTTAAAGATAAGAAACTCAAAGCCAACACACATGGCTAATCAAGCAGACTCTTTTGAACCATGTGTTGTCTGTGGTGGGGTAGATCATCATGCCCAAGACTGTCCTACACATGCTAACATGAGAGGATGGCATAATCACCCCAACTTCACCTGGAAGTCTGAAAACCAACAGCCTGCACAGCCTGCACAACCTTCTAGATCATATCCTGCACCATACCATGCACCTCAATCTTCTAGAAATTCTTTAGAAGACACTTTGCATGCATTTATTGAAGTACAGGGTAAGACTAACCAAAATTTTGAGTCTTTAATTATGCAGGTTGTTGAAGAACAAAAGGAGATAAAGAGCCAGGTGTCTAAAATAACGAGTTTCTTGAGTGTAAATGAGCAAGGTAAGTTCCCTTCTCAAGCTCAATCTGTACCTCATGGTCAACATATGGCACAAGAAACTGTGAAGAATCACGAGTGCCAGCAGATATATATGATTGACTCACTCATAGACAGGGAAGTTTTCACAACTCATGATTCTGATCCCCTTGAGAATTTTATTGTTGATTTTGAGTATAATCCTATCAGTGATTCATCTGATGTAGCTAATATTTGTGCAATTTTTGACAATACTCAAGATTATAGCACACGGGCTTGGCAACCGAAATTTGAGGAGTTTCTTGAGAAAAATGAAAAACAGATTCCTTCAAGTGGGCAAGTAACCAAAGTTAATCTTAAACCTTGCCACCTACCTGTGAAGTTCGAGCACCGAGTTTATTGGGCAAATAAGCGTTTCGTTTTTTACCCAGGAGGAATAGTTCAAGAAGTGGAAGATAGTCCTGTTGTAAACTTGGTCTACCAACTTTAACCATAGCATGCAACAATAATTATTATTATTATTATCATCTTATTTGTTTTGTTTTGTTTTTATTTACTACTGTTTTTTTTATTTTTGTTTGCAGGATAGTATCATTTTGTCATTTCAGATCACTACTTTTGACGCTTAGCGAGCTATCTACATCACACATCAGGTGTATCCTACCCTTTTTAGTTACTCCCCATCCAATTTTAATTATTAAACATTAAGGACAATGTTTCATTTAAGTTGGGGGGTGGAAATACAAATCTGTTATTTAAACTCTGTGGCATATTTCAATCAATATATAAAAAATTGCTAAATTTTTTTCACACAGGCATCTTTTCACACATGATACTCATGCTCATTCATAACCATCTTAGTGAATTCAACAAACCCATTTTAAATCATTTTGCTAAAGCATCCACAGAACCATTTATGCACTTCTCCAAACTTTGTGGTAATATGGCGATTTGACACATTTAACTAAAGAATTATTTTGCTCAAGTATTCATGTGAATTTTGTGAGAATTGAGAGTTTATAAATATAGAAATTGTGATAAGTATCCATTGATCTGTTGAATTTGACACTTCTTTTGAGAATATCATTATATGGTTTGTGGTAAGATGGTGGATATACTTGGGATATGACGAAAGTCAACTTAGGATTAACGTCTGAGCCTTTCAAGCTGAGCCTTTTCATCATAGATCCCTAGCAGCCAATTTTGAGCCAATATACATATATGGCCTTTTCTTTTCATATCTACATCATCCATACCTCTCCACATTGGAGTATAGCTTATACACTATATTTTCCTACCATTTTACTTCCAAGTGTGTACTAGGTGTGAAATTATCATTTGAAAAAAAGAAAAAAAAAAGAAAAAAGAAAACCATGACAAAAATGGCATGGTGCTAGATGTGTCAATCAAATTATTCATGAAATAGTTCATCAAATTGCGAAGACATCAGTAGCAAAAGAAGATGGAAAAGTGTACTTAGTCAAAAATCTAAAAAATTGAAAAGTACATCAAAAGGAAAGTATAGTCTACTGAAAAATTTAACAGATTCCCTTTTGTGTATACTTGGAAGTTTTTGAAATCTCTTCACCTTTTCTTCTTATGAACCCCAACCCTAAACCACATTACAACCCTTTGTGTTGATTTTTCCGATCCTAAGTATGCTTGTGGAAAGAATGGTGGAAATCTCATTTGTTAGTATTCCTATCATAAGATCAATGTTTACTTGTTACTTATATATAATTGGCTAAATTTCCATGAGAGTAAATGTACACCTTTGTCAACTCCATAGAGAGAACCCATACATGAAACACTTCTATACCCGTGAGTTATGGAGTTGAACCTTTCTGCTTAAGATATTCTAATGTTGCATGTGTCGAAACCTCTGATTTGATAAAAATAGTTTGGAACACATACACACTCTGTGGATTGCTATATTTGAATTACTTGTGAAAGGGTTATTGAATTTCTAAGATTGTTTTGATATGTAAATTTGAAAAATGTGTCTTGATGGCCCCTATGTGTGATTTTATTTGGTCTTTCTCATCATTTTGCATGAAATTGCTAGGGACTAGCAATGAGTAAGTTGGGGGGTGTGATGAGTGCACAAAAATGCACTCTAAATACTCTATTTAAATACTAAAAGAAATGAGAAAATAATGAATATAACTCATGTTATTAAAATTAATGATCATTTATCTTGAAATAGATATAAGCATGATTTAATATATTGATGAGAATATAAAATGCCATATTTTCCTCTCTTAATGTTTAATACTTTATTCTTATTTGATGCCTAACTATACTCATTATTCTTATATTTTGATTTAGGACACAAATGGAGACATTAGGAGCAAATGAAGATAATTGCGGAATTTTAGACAGTTCTGACATCTTTTCGTAATATGGGCATAAGTCCCTCATCCAATCTCCGATTGAGCTGATTCAAGATGATCTAGAACCGCAAGAGAAATATTTAGAACTTTTGTGTTTTATGTTTGAAGAGATATCCACTCAATCTAAGACAAAATCGACCATCAAGTGGACGCACCTGCACTTGACGTTCCTGGATATTTTTCAGCCACTTGCATCAAATCCAAATGTTATCATAATATTTTCCAGCAAGCACTCCTACACCAACTTGGAAATTCAATGATCAATTCATATGCAAGATGAAGTGCACTGAAGTTTCTTGTAGACAAATTATTTGACCCCAAGATATTAAGTCATACAAGACAACTAATGGATAGAGAAGCAAAATTGAAACACTCAACCTACAAGCAAAATCCAGCTCATGCATGGTGGGAAAACAAATGATCAAAATGACAACTCACAAATCACTTGGATTCAAGAATGGCACATGGCAAAACAAGTTGAAATTGTGATGATTTTGTCATGACAACTTGCATGAAGGATGCTTATAAATAGAAAGGAGGGGTGTGTGTTCTAAGACAATGCTTAGTGTGGGAGGATGCTTTGGAAGAGCCATTATTTTGAGAGCTTGAGAAAAGAAAAGAAAAACCAAAGAAGAGATAAGAAAATAATGGTTGGCTCTTCCATATTATCCCTTGGAGAATTTTTGTTGCATATTTTCAATATGTGTAACTAAATTCTCAAGGAGGGCTAGGGATGAACTTGTGTGTGTGATGGTATTTGTAATTTATTTTTGATTCATGTATTTGGTCTTTAAATATTAAAACTCTTTTGTTCTATTATTCTCAATTTATTTGTGATGTTTTTTCGTCTTCAAATAATTATAGAATCTATTTCGTTTATGGATTCAGTCATGCTTTTTCTATTGAGTGAATTAGTTCTATAATTATGTTTGGAGCAATTGATTATCTATATTGATTTAATTCTCTGCTGCAATATCGCCTCTTAGGTATATTGTCGTCGTTAGATTTTCTCAATGTCGATAACAATTTATGAGAGTTAAGCGCGAAGAATGATTTTTCAAAGAGTTACATGTGATTTAAATTTTGGTTATTAATGTTATATCTTCCGATTAAGAATTTGGACATAGAATTCTTAATTGAGTTATCAATGAATTAAGAATAAATTTGAATACCACAAATACACAAGGAATTCCCTACGCTCTACTTTTCGTCTCATTTTTATACTGTTCAAATTATTCATTTAGTTTTAATTTACGTCATATTCTAAAATTTACTTTTCGCACTCATCTAAATCTTTTTGTTAATTTCGTTACTATTTTTCAATTTCTCAATCCATCTCCCTGTGGAATCGACACCCCAAAGCTATACTGCAAACGACCGCGTTATTCTTTGGGCGTAATCAGAGACATTTTGAAAAGTTAATTGAGGATAGGACTTGGCAGTGTGGCCCAATTGATCATAAATTTGGCATTTGGGCTGGTAATGCCGATTGAAATTATTGGGCCTGCAAGAGTTGCTGTTGGAGCGACGTCTATCACGTTGGGCTCCATTTGAGTTTCGACCTAGGCTGGAACCTTGAGAGCCACATTGAGAGTTTGGCCCATTTTGCTTGGAGGACCACTGGTTACTTCCCCATTGTGCATACGACTTTGTCTTCGTGTAGTTGGCAGAGGCAACTATGTGTTGCGTTGCAATTTCCAGGCGCCTCAAATACTCCTCATGGCCAACCAACAAATTGTGCAGCTCTTCAATGGTCAGGGATGACTCTCAAGCTCAAATTGGTGCTGCAATCTTCCGAAAGTTTGGACCTAGACCATTCAACACATAAAGAGTTAGGTCATCATCCGAAATTGAATGATCAATAATGGTTATCTCATTAGCCAAGGCCTTCATAGTGTGGAGATAGTCTGTGATTGACCGATTGCCGCACTGGATTAAGGTAAGCTCTTCCTTTAACTACATAGCATGAGTTCTTGAGCAGTTGGCATATAGTGCTTTTAGCTTCTTCCAAGCTCCATGAGAGGTGGTTGCCATAGTAATTAGTGGTGTGATTGAAGAAGAGGTGCAGGCTAGAATAGCACTCAGGATAAGCTTATCCTATCGGACCCAGTGGGTCTTGCGCAGCTTATCAGCGGCGGTACCAGCAGAAAAGGGACATGAAAAAGTGCCTTCGACATAGTCGAGTAGATCGGAACCGATAAGGAGTGCTGCAAATTGAGCACGTCATTGAGGAAATGTGGAGGGAGTCAATTTTTCATTGATTTAGACAGTGATATTGAGAGTAATGAGTGATTGATCTGCTGCGGAAGGAGGTAGGGTGTTGAGAGAAAATGTTGGATTTTGATCAGATGAGGAAGACATTGTGGAGACTTGAATCGTTTGCTCATTAGAGATTGGCTCTTCCAATACCATGTAAGACAACAAGTATAGACGTAGTTTCAATAAATAATTTCCCACACTTTTCATTGATAAGAATTCTATCTTACATACACAATGGTTGAGAAGCTAATTTAGGAAATATTCAAACGTCTAAGCTAAATCTATGCTATTGTTACAATGTACAGGTATAGAATTTAAATCTAGAATAAGTTGCAAATATAAAAAATAATGACAGAATATTTGACATGATTTTAGGCTAGACATGCTCTGTTTTGGCTTGAATGTGATCCACGCATTCTTCCCTTATACAAACTCTGTCAAATGGAATTGTCTTTCTTCATGCACCTTGATTAGGTCTATTCCTAATTCGATAAATCAAATTAGTTTACTACCAAAAATATGAGAAAAAGCTCAAATTCAAATGAAAAGTAACAAAAAAAAAAATTGACAATACTTTTGAAGAAATAGCTTGTTATATGATCACAGCCTGTAACTGAAATCACGACCAAATCAAAATGAAAACACTAACATAAAAACCATGTGCAATCAAGTTTTAAACCTAGGCTTTTCTTTGATAAGTTCAAAAAAAGATATGTTGTTTTATTTTATTATTTTATTTTTTGTGAGCGATATTTTGTTTTATATGGGATTAATAGCTTGTGCTATTGAAAAGAAAAATCGAAAGCAGTTATAATTTTTTTTTAAAATCTTGAAGTCATATTAACAAAGATTCTTAATAATTAAATGTAGAGAACTATAGAGAATAACTTTATTCCACACACTATTGCCACTCATTCACTATGGTTTGACTAAAACATTTCTAAGGTACTATCCTTTTAAAAAACAAAATGTGTTGTGGTTCTAGCCATGAAATGCCGATCTTCTATAATCTCTTTGTTGGTGAAAGCTCAAGGGGTTAATGGGTGAGCTTAAGTTTAGTCCTCAACCTCTTTGATCAAAAGGCGGGTGGGGTAACCCCCTGTGTGTCATTCCATTCACAATAGTGCACCATGTCCAATATAAGTAAATTCCAAATCATAATGGTCTATACAACGGTCTCGCAATTCCTCTTTGTATGCCCCAAAATGCACAAGTCGTCTTCTTCCCGCAACGACCGGTGACCTACTATTTCCTCAGCTTGTCTTTTCGTCAACATCTCCTCAATTCGTCTGTAACTCTCCAATGAAAGGCCCAAACCACATAACATATACTCCAAAAGAACTAGTCAATTATACAATTTGAGCCTCATAAAAATCTTATAAAGAGCTAGAATTTCTCATTCTCAAATAATGTGAGATCTCATATACCACCTACCTTTATCTTTATCATATGTGATATTACAATTTACTTTCCTTAAATGCTCGATATTCTCGTCAAGCTTGTCCATTGTATGTGGCACGACTCAAATCCCACATTTCTAGTTGGGATAGCCTCTGATATCATTTATAACGCCCCAACAGAAGACTCAAACCACATGGCTTATTCTCCAAAAAAATAGTCAATGATACAATTGGCGCTCCATTAGAAGCTTATAAAGAGCAAAAATTTCTCTTTCCCAAATAATATGGAATCATACACCACCTACCATTATCCTTATCATATGGGGTACCTCACTTACTCTCTCTCTCTCTCTCTCTCTCTGTCTCTCTCTCAATCTATTGTTTTCTGTACGCCATCGATCCTACAAGCTTTGGTTGTCGTCTACCGCACCATGGATCCAAACCCTCACACTCAACCGTTTTCCTCTTCTCTCTCCCAAATACCCTCACAGTCAGACGTTTTCAATGCAACCAACATGCAAAAGAAATGCAAAATAGAGAAATGGAGAAAGGAAAATGAAAAAGAAAGGAAGAAAGGGACATACTCACATGACAAACAAACCAATAGCATAAGCAAATGCAAGTTTTTTAATAATTAAAAAAATAGTGTATAGAAATATACCTAGCGCACCTCGAAGACCAGCGAGGAAGTCAGAACGAGTTTGACATTTTACCTATGATGATCCTCTTGCAACCCTCCCAGATGTTCCTCTTGCAGCCTTTAGAGAAATGAAAAATGTAGCCTTCGACCCTCCCATCAGTAGGCAATAGATTTACTTTTCTGATAACAAACACATTACGCCACTGCACTGTGCAAGAACCAAAGTTATAAAGAGCAGTGATTGGTAGCCCCCACTATTTGGGGGCAGCTGGAACATCCCAGATACATGAACAGTGTGTATCTGGGATGTTCCAATTGCCCCTAAATAGTGGGGGATGCCAAATATTAGTCAATTGTAAAACCAAATTCATTCAAATAAAATAGAAGAGAAGCCCAACAACAAGCAACACGACACTAACATAAATAAGCAAATAATCGAGGCATAGAAATGGAAAATAAAAATCACCTAAAAATTACTATTCATTTCAGGTAGCCTTTTTTATAAGAAAAACTCTATTGATAAGCTAGTTCAAGCTCCTACTCCACACACCATAACATGCGAAACCTGGTTCAACCGCCATGTCAAGATTTTGGCTACTGTAGCAGCCCAAATCGTCTAACTCCCGAATTGTCTTCTCCCTCATCTGGTTTTCCATGCCTAAGTAGGGTAAACTCGTCCCTTGCGTCTTTGAGACCTCTTCTTGGCCCCCCTCCCTATGCCCACAAATCCTAGTAAACCTACCCCTTGTGTCTTCTAGACCTCTTCTTCGCCGCCCCCCCTCCCTCCCTCCCCATAAACCTTTGCATCTTCGAGACCTCGCACATCCCCCTCCCTATGCCCTAGATCTCCCCCTCCCTCTGCGAATCCTGGTCCTCTACCCAAAAGCTACCCCTCGAGAAAAACCCTAGGTCTCTCGAAGCATGGATATGTGTGGACATGCCCACTAGGTTTACTTGCTCTAATACAAGTAGGAGACACGATTGATAAATCAAAAAATCTCAAGAGATTGATAAATCAAGCATAACTAAAATGTATTGGAGCAAGTAAACCCAAAATATTGTTCTTCTTGATTTATCATTCATGTCTCCTGGAATTTTTCGCACAAGCATATGCTTGTTTGCTACTAGATTACAAATTTTTTGGATTATGTGCAGGTGCACATTTTAAAAGATCCACTTCATGCATGAACATGCCCATTGGGTTTACTTGCCCTAATACATTTTAGTTCTTGTTTTCAAGCCAACTCAGTATCTCTTACTACTTTGCTTTGATTTCAGTTTTAATTGTGCTTGTAAGTGTTAAATTAGTCATTTTCATTTAAGTTGTCATCATATAAGAGCTATGTCATGCTGATGCTTATGTAATGATTTTGTTTCTTATGCAAGTAAGAAAAAATTTGATTAATGTCAAGAATTGAAGTGTGGCTAATTAGTGCTATTGGTATGAGTACTTTAGGTTGCCTGTTGGTTTAGGTATGTGGTTAGTGAAAAGGAAGTTTCAGGTTGCCAATTTTAGGGTAGTGAGGGACTCGTTAAAGAATCTTCCTCTACCCAAAAGTTACATTTTATGAAAAGCTTAAAGTTTACTTAAAAGGTTTCATATTTAGACTTTACTCCTTTTTCCTCTTTTTGTTTCTCTAATTGACATCTGATATGAGGGGTTTGATTTGGTTTTGGCTCGCGGTATGAGGGTGACAATGAGAATATAGATGTGGTTGCGCTCGAAGGAAATTGAGAATGTTGACATTATTTAAATTTTTATTGCAGTTAAAGAGTTTTGATGGTATCTTAGTTATTTATAGCCCTTTTAATACTTGGTAGTTTTTTTTTTTTTTTTTTGTCTTTTTTCCATTGAAGTATCAATGTAAGATGGTTATTTACAATTCAATCTAATTTGCAGACAATAACGGTGATTTCTGCGGCACCACAAGGAGTGGTATTGTTTGGATCCACCCAAAAGGTTTTTTCACACAAGGATTGTTTTCACTCTGAAATTGTTGTTATCATTGTTAATTTTTATTGTAATGAACATGTGGTGAATGATGTGGGAATGTAATAGACATGTGGTGAATATTGCAATATTCTTTTGTTGTGAATGCTAATTGTTGTTCTTTTTCTCCAGCTGAATGAACAAATTTTTAGACCGCTGTTTTTGACATATTTTTGGACAAATGAAAATCGTAGCCATAGATATTTTGAGCACAATCTGGACAGCAAAGTTTCAAACCATAAAAAAAATCAGATTCTTCGTAATCCAAATGAGTTGAGTTGCATCTCCATATGCCAATTCATGGTCAAGACTCTCATAGGCCCCTCTCTCGCAGCATACACATTTGGAGGTGATGGGGATCTCAGCATTACGTAGTTTATCATCTACTGCAAGACCTCTATGAGTTGCCTGCCACATGGTTGTCGATATCTTTTTTGGGAGAGCCAGGTTCCAAATCCACTTTGTCCATCGAGTTTCCGGCCCCTTGTTCCTGGTGCTGTCCCATGCCTCTTGACCGTGAAAGTTCCATTTGGGTTAGTCATCGAAATAAGTTTTTCCGGTCCACTGGTATTGTTTCCAAGGTGGGATACCACTTCCAAGGCTTTGTCCCGTCCCAGTAAGTTTTCCAACAATCCTCATTCCAACCTTGGTCCCTCTTGCAATCTTTAATAAATACTCTTGCAATCTTTAATAGATAAGGTCTGCTGAGGAATATAGTCCAAATTGTGCCCCAACGGTTCTAGAGGTGACCATCTATCCCACCACAAAGAGACATCCCCATCTCGGACCCTCCATCTAGACTGTTGCAGTACCTCGGGGACACGCCTCATGACAAAGTTGATGCACAGTATCAACAAGAAAATCAGAGGAAATGTGGTGATCAAAGTTGACTTTGCCAAAGCCTATGATAGTCTTGATTGGGGCTTTCTACTTCATGTAATGGAAGCTTTTGGTTTCTCTTCTCAATTCCGCAGATTGGTTAAACAATGTGTGACTTCGGTTTGGAACTCGGTGGTAATGAACGGCACAGCTAAGGGGTTCTATAAAGGAGAATGTCAGGCCCGGCCCAAATTCTTCAGCCAGCCCGTGACCCGGCCCAGCCCCAGCCCAGCCCCAGCCTCAAAACGTCGCCGTTTTCCGTCCCAGGTAATTAAACCCCCCGCCCCCCCCCCTTTTTCCTTCCTTCTTTCTTTCTTTTCCTTTCTTCTTCTCTTTTCCTTCTCCTCTGGGCGACGGTTTCCTTCTGGTTCTTCATGCCATTTTTCTCGCACACCCACTCCCACGTCCACGGCAGTTCTGATTTCTAGGAAGCTCAACGGAAATTTATTCCTTTCCCTCTCTCTTTCGGCAGTTTGCAGCTCAGTCTGGTCCTCCTCTCTTGCGCCGAGCCCCTGTTCTTCGTTCACCACTTGATCTCGCCGGTAAGTGTTCTCTTAATCCCCTAGTGTATTTCGAATTTCTTCTATCCAAAATGAGATATGGATTTGGTGTTTTAATCACTTAAAAACTTGATGAAATTTCCTGGTTTATAGTCAAATTTTTGAGGAAACTGGAAAGCAAATTTCGGCCTCTGTTCTTCGCGGGTTGCCTTCGTTTGGCTGGTAAGTATATATATATATATATATTTTTTTTTTGAGACCGAATTGAAGCCGTTTGCTTGTTACGCATCATTTTTATTTTTAGGTATATGTTGGTGATGGTTTCGGGTTTTGGTGAATAAATGCGGAAACTTGTGTGGATTGGGGAAAATCTGGCTTATTTGAATGTTAATACCCGGATGAGTACTTTTTGTTTACCGAAATATTTATGGAGTTATATTCTCTATTTTCAAATCCATTTTTGAAGGATTTTTTTGGTGGAGGTTCAACGGTTGGTTGGCTAAATTTTTGTTGTTTGTTTTGGTGCTGTCAATAAGTGGTTTGGAGCGTGTTGGGGGTTGATACAGGATGAAGGAACATGATTTTGAGTGTCGAAATTTTGTAGTTTGTGAAGGCTGTTGAAACGCATATAATAATACTCGGTTTGGGGGCTAACGGTATGTATTGAAGAAAATCATTTTTATGGTATTTTGGGGTTTTGAGAAAAATACATGGTAAGCTGGAATGATGAATAGTTGCTGAAATTTTGTGGGTTTGGAAAAAAAAAATAGTCGTTGAGCGTTTCGATACTATTTTTGTTGGGTTGCTGAAAATTGTAAATTTTTTAGACAGACATTGTAGTTAACTTATAAATTATGATTTTAGGCCTTTGGAGTGGTCATTAATATAAAGGAAATTTTTTTGTATAGGTGACGAAACTCTTAGCGTTGAGACTCAGAGTTTTGATTTTTCGTTACAGCAGTCAGGTAAGCGGGGTTCGTATGCTCGGTTTTATACCAAAAGGGGACTGAGGTTGACTTTTAAAAATTTGTGCTTTTTTTGTTGGTTACGAAATGAAAACTTGAGAAAAAATCAACCTCAGTCGATTGTTTGCATTATTCATGACGCTTATATAAAAGAAGGAAAAATATTTCAGACATGCATTGTGTAGACATGAGCTGCTTTTTGTCGTGTTATTTTTCTGAAATGTGAAAAGAACATTTTTGTCTATCTGAGAAAAATTATTCCTTGATTGTGTTGACTATGTTTTATTTACATAAGCTTTATTCTGAAAAATAGATTGGATTTATGTGTCTTTATTTATTCTGAAAATCTTTGGCATAGTATTCTGGTTAGTATTTGACTTTATCTCTGCTTGGCTCTGCTCTGCTCTGTATTTTGCTCTGTTTGGATTTGGTACCAATTTCCTATCTCTGAGTGCACCCACTTTGGAAACAAAGTGGTTTATTGTGGGCTTTCCTATGTGCACACTCGGGGCTCCGAGAACGAATAAGGGAAAGTTCCACCTCTGTCTCTGCCTGGTTTGGCCACCGGGATTTGCACAACCCTACCACGGGGGTTAAACATGGTCTTTGCTTTGTGAGATGCTCCGATTGATATAGTGATAATACTCAGTTTGTTTATGCCAAAGTACTTGATGATTTAAATTTAGCTTGAAAAAAAAAATCATTTGTTTCTGTTATGCAATATTATGTTTTTGTTCCGTATTTTTATTACTTGGTAAATGCTCATGTTTACACGCTTGTATAGGTTCTTCGCTTACTGAGTTGTGGAAAAACTCACCCCTCTTATCTCTTATATTTTTCAGATGATCTGGATGTTCCATCAGAGGGCCAAGAGTAGAGTCTTTATCAAGTTTTAAGCTGTTAGGGCCATAGGATAGATGGGAGAAAAACAAAATTTAATTTATTTATTATTTGGATTTTAGTTTCATTGGATTTATGGAATGTTGGTTATTGTTTAGCGTTAAGCTCCTTGGGAGAATGTGAACCCTCTCAGTTATGATTTATTTATATTCTTTTATTTATGACTTGGTGGACATGGTTATATGGATTGGTTTGTGAAACAATTTTTTTTTATTTTGGAATATGGTCGGAGACCTATTATTATTTTGTAATTGAGGATGGAATATACCAAACAGGTGAAGTTTCGTAACCCCTTCGAGTACGGAGCGTTACAGTTGGTATCAGAGCGAAGGTTTTAGATTCTGCAGACTTATGCAATAAGGTTTTAGGAATTTGAGGTTCTAGAAATTGCCAACCTTAGGAATTATTTGAGGTGTAGAATTATTTAGACTTGTGAGCTGATTTCATATTGTTGGAGAGTTAAGGGTTATATATATATATGTCTTTTATTTTTGGTATCATGTGATCTTGTTTGTGGTGGGTACTTTCTTTGTTTGGGGATTATTATTATATACTTTGTTTTGACTACTAAGGTTACCTGTAGTTGTTTATTTTTAGCTAGTTGGTTTATGCTTTAGTGAACGATGTGTTTAATAGTCTAAGTGTTCTCAGGATGCCTCCTCGACGCGAGCGAAGTGTGTCGGACTTGAATGCAGCTAGAAATGAAAGGGAAGCGAATCCAAGAGCTTCTGAAGTACTTCGAGCAGCAGCGCATCAGCTGATTGATGATCTCGCACAAAATTCTTCTGGCCGTCACCGCACCACAAGTGAAAGGGGTTGCACTGTGGAAGATTTCAACAAATTGCATCCCACGTCTTTTGATGGAAGAGGCGACCCGATACTGGCAGAGGATTGGGTACAGGATATTGAGGAGATATTTCGTGTCTTGCCTTGCACGGATGAGCAAAAGGTGGCGTTTGCTACATTCAAGCTGACTGGGGAGGCTAAAAGGTGGTGGATCTCTGAAAGGACTATCAGGGAAGCTGAGAAGACTGAAATAAAGAGTTGGTCGCTGTTCAAGGAAGTTTTCCTAGAGCGTTTCTTCCCAGTCTCAGTTAAGGAAGATAAAGCTATGGAATTTGCCACCTTAGTTCAGGGAGCGATGTCAGTACATCAATATGCAGCAAAATTTACCGAGCTGGCACGTTTTGCGGCATACCTGATTCCAGATGAAGAGAAGAAGTGTCGCAAATTTGAACAAGGGCTGAACGAGAAGCTTTTTGAGCGAGTAGTGGGCTTCCAAGTAAAAAAATTCACAGAATTGGTGAATAAGGCTACAGTGTTTGAAAGAAGCCTTCAAAGAAGTACAATTTTATCTGATCAAAGGAAGAGATCTACCTCATCTGGATACCATGCAAGCGTCAATCAAGGATCGTGGAAGAAGAAAAATGAAGGGGGTAGCTCAAGCAATAGACCAGGCCAGAGTAACCGACAGCCCTACCAGTGTAAGACATGTAACCAAGTGCATTCTGGAGAATGCAGAAGAGAGGCAAGACTATGTTTCCGTTGTGGCAAGTCAGGACACTACATCAGAAATTGCCCTCTGCAACCGGACAACAATAACCCAAGCATGTTGCCACCCCAAAGAAACGAAGTTACAGGACGAGGTAACAATCAGCGTCCTACTGCACCTGCTCGAGTCTTTGCATTGACACCAGGAGAAGCTGAAGGCAGGGATGATGTGATCACAGGTATTTTCGGTTCTCGTTTTCTTTTAGGATTAACTTGGAATTCAATACGGATCGTTACTAGAAGGAGCATGTCTTTATTTTCTTTTATTTTTATTTTGTGATCACAGGCATTCTTTCATTGTTTTCTAACGATGCTACTGTATTATTTGATTCTGGGGCAACGCATTCGTTTATTTCTTTGAATTTTGCTAAGTTTTGCACTTGGGAAGGTGAAAGGTTGGAGTATAGCATAGTAGTCGCGACCCCAACAGGAAATTCAGTATCTTGTCATAAAATCCTCCGTGGCTGCCCCATAACTATTGAAGGAAGATTAATGCCAGCTGACCTTATAATCTTTGATATGTTTGGATTCGATGTAATTTTGGGGATGAACTGGCTGGCTTCATACCATGCCAGTATTGACTGTTTCAAAAAGGAAGTAACCTTCAAGCCTCCTGAGGGGGGTGGAATTCGATTTGTGGGGTCGAAAGTGCGATCACATCCATCAGTCATATCAGCAGTTCAGGTTGGAAAATTATTGCGAGATGGGTGTCAAGGATTTTTGGCTTGTGTGATAGATGCACCAAAGGAAGAGTTGAGTTTAGAAGAGATTCCTGTTGTGAGAGATTACCCAGAAGTGTTTCCTGAAGACTTGTCCGGGTTACCACCCGACCGAGAAGTAGAATTTGCAATTGATCTTACTCCCGGCACGGCACCGTTGTCCAAGGCTCCTTATAGAATGGCGCCATCAGAGCTCATTGAACTCAAAGAGCAGTTGCAAGACTTATTGGACAAGGGTTTTATCCGACCCAGCGTGTCCCCATGGGGTGCACCAGTTTTATTTGTTAAAAAGAAAGATGGGACAATGAGAATGTGCATCGACTATAGGGAACTCAACCGAGTAACTATCAAGAACAGATATCCTTTACCCCGTATAGAGGACCTCTTTGATCAACTACAGGGTGCACAAGTTTTCTCTAAGATTGACCTTCGGTCAGGGTACCATCAATTGAAGATCAAGGCAGAAGACGTATCTAAGACCGCTTTCAGAACCAGATACGGTCACTATGAGTTCTTGGTCATGCCTTTCGGCTTGACTAATGCTCCTGCGGTATTCATGGATTTAATGAATAGAGTATTTCATGAATTCTTGGATAGATTTGTGGTCGTCTTCATTGATGACATCTTGATCTATTCTAAAAGTAAGGAGGAGCATGAGGAACATTTGAGGCTAGTACTCGGAACACTTAGGGAGGAAAGGTTGTTTGCTAAACTAAAGAAATGTGAGTTCTGGCTGGATTCAGTTATATTTTTGGGGCATGTGGTTTCAAAAGAAGGTATTTCAGTAGACCCAGGGAAAGTAGAAGCAGTTGTTAACTGGCTGGCACCGAAGAATGTTCGTGAGGTTAGGAGTTTCTTGGGATTGGCGGGATACTATCGTCGATTTATTGAGGGTTTCTCCAAAATAGCAGTTCCTCTCACCGCTCTTACCAGGAAGAATAACAAGTTTGAGTGGACAGAAAAATGTGAAGAGAGTTTTCAGACCTTGAAACAAAGACTTGTGACCGCCCCAGTTTTAACAGTTCCCACTGCGAGAGGTGGCTTTGTAGTGTATAGTGATGCTTCAAGATTGGGTTTGGGGTGCGTATTAATGCAGCACGGAAAGGTTATAGCTTACGCTTCTCGACAACTGAAAACTTATGAACAAAACTACCCCACACATGATCTAGAGTTGGCAGCGGTGGTATTCGCACTCAAGATTTGGAGGCATTATCTCTATGGGGAAAAGTGCGAAATCTACACAGATCATAAGAGTCTGAAATATTTCTTCACCCAGAAAGAATTAAACATGAGACAGAGGAGATGGCTCGAGTTAATAAAGGATTATGACTGTACTATAAACTACCACCCAGGCAAAGCGAATGTTGTGGCTGACGCCTTAAGTAGGAAATCTTTGAGTTCAACAATGGCAACCCTTACCACCCAGCCCCAGTTGTTAATGGACTTAGAGAGGGCCGGTATTGAGGTTATTACTACTGATACAAGCACTTTCGTAGCCAGTTTAATAGTGCAACCAGACTTGTTAGAGAGAATTAAAGTAGCTCAGAAAGTGGATTCAGCGTTGACAAAGCTAGTTGAAGAAGTTAAAAATGGGGACAAGGCTGACTTTAGCATTTCTGAGGATGGAGTTTTAAGGTTTAGAGACAGATTATGCGTGCCGGCAGATGATTCATTGAAGAAAATCATTCTTGAGGAGGCACACCGCTCTTTATACACAGTCCATCCGGGGAGTACCAAGATGTATCGGGACTTGAGAGAGTCTTTTTGGTGGAACGGTATGAAGAGAGAAATTGCTAAATTCGTAGAACAATGCCTAACATGTCAACAGGTGAAAGCAGAGCATCAGAGGCCAGCAGGATTGTTACAGCCATTGCAGATTCCAGAATGGAAGTGGGAGCATATATCCATGGATTTTGTGACAGGTCTACCGAGAGTTTTAAACGGACAGGATGCAATATGGGTAGTTGTGGATCGCTTAACGAAGACTGCACGTTTTGTGCCCATTAAAGTTTCTTATAAACTGGAGAAACTAGCTGAACTGTACATACAAGAGATCGTGAGATTGCATGGGGTACCAGTGTCCATTGTGTCAGATAGAGATCCTCGTTTCACTTCTAGATTCTGGAGAAGCTTACAAGAGGCAATGGGTACTAAGTTAAATTTCAGTACGGCTTATCACCCTCAGACGGATGGGCAATCAGAAAGGACTATTCAGATTTTAGAAGATATGTTGAGGGCATGTGTGATGGACTTTAAAGGAACTTGGGTACGACACTTACCATTGGTGGAATTTGCTTATAATAACAGTTTCCAAACTAGTATTGGGATGGCACCGTATGAGGCTTTGTATGGCAGAAGGTGTAGGTCCCCTTTATATTGGGACGAGGTTGGCGAAAGAAAAATATTGGGACCAGAGATCATTCAGAAAACCACAGAAAAGATTGACATCATTAGAGCCAGAATTAAAGCAGCTCAGGGTCGACAAAAGAGCTATGCTGATAACCGACGCCGTCCACTAGAATTTGAGGTTGGAAATGAAGTATTCTTGAAAATAGCACCAATGAAAGGGGTTATGAGATTTGGAAGTAAGGGCAAGTTGAGCCCTAGATATATTGGACCCTTTGAGATTCTAGAACGAGTTGGACCTTTGGCATATAAGTTAGCACTTCCTCCAAATCTAGCGGGAGTGCATAATGTTTTTCATGTGTCCATGCTGAGAAAGTATATTCCCGACCCAACTCACATCATTCATTATGAACCGCTGCAAATTCAGGAAGATATGTCATATATTGAAGAACCAGTGCGGATCTTGGAAAAGAAAGCACACATGTTGCGGAATCGTAGCATTCCCATGGTTAAGGTTTTATGGAGTAATCATACAAGCAGTGAAGCCTCTTGGGAACTTGAGGAGGAAATGCGAGAGAAATACCCACACCTCTTCAATGAAGATTTTGAGCTCTTGTAGTAATTTCCGAGGACGGAAATTTGTTTAAGGGGGAGAGGAATGTCAGGCCCGGCCCAAATTCTTCAGCCAGCCCGTGACCCGGCCCAGCCCCAGCCCAGCCCCAGCCTCAAAACGTCGCCGTTTTCCGTCCCAGGTAATTAAACCCCCCGCCCCCCCCCCTTTTTCCTTCCTTCTTTCTTTCTTTTCCTTTCTTCTTCTCTTTTCCTTCTCCTCTGGGCGACGGTTTCCTTCTGGTTCTTCATGCCATTTTTCTCGCACACCCACTCCCACGTCCACGGCAGTTCTGATTTCTAGGAAGCTCAACGGAAATTTATTCCTTTCCCTCTCTCTTTCGGCAGTTTGCAGCTCAGTCTGGTCCTCCTCTCTTGCGCCGAGCCCCTGTTCTTCGTTCACCACTTGATCTCGCCGGTAAGTGTTCTCTTAATCCCCTAGTGTATTTCGAATTTCTTCTATCCAAAATGAGATATGGATTTGGTGTTTTAATCACTTAAAAACTTGATGAAATTTCCTGGTTTATAGTCAAATTTTTGAGGAAACTGGAAAGCAAATTTCGGCCTCTGTTCTTCGCGGGTTGCCTTCGTTTGGCTGGTAAGTATATATATATATATATATTTTTTTTTTGAGACCGAATTGAAGCCGTTTGCTTGTTACGCATCATTTTTATTTTTAGGTATATGTTGGTGATGGTTTCGGGTTTTGGTGAATAAATGCGGAAACTTGTGTGGATTGGGGAAAATCTGGCTTATTTGAATGTTAATACCCGGATGAGTACTTTTTGTTTACCGAAATATTTATGGAGTTATATTCTCTATTTTCAAATCCATTTTTGAAGGATTTTTTTGGTGGAGGTTCAACGGTTGGTTGGCTAAATTTTTGTTGTTTGTTTTGGTGCTGTCAATAAGTGGTTTGGAGCGTGTTGGGGGTTGATACAGGATGAAGGAACATGATTTTGAGTGTCGAAATTTTGTAGTTTGTGAAGGCTGTTGAAACGCATATAATAATACTCGGTTTGGGGGCTAACGGTATGTATTGAAGAAAATCATTTTTATGGTATTTTGGGGTTTTGAGAAAAATACATGGTAAGCTGGAATGATGAATAGTTGCTGAAATTTTGTGGGTTTGGAAAAAAAAAATAGTCGTTGAGCGTTTCGATACTATTTTTGTTGGGTTGCTGAAAATTGTAAATTTTTTAGACAGACATTGTAGTTAACTTATAAATTATGATTTTAGGCCTTTGGAGTGGTCATTAATATAAAGGAAATTTTTTTGTATAGGTGACGAAACTCTTAGCGTTGAGACTCAGAGTTTTGATTTTTCGTTACAGCAGTCAGGTAAGCGGGGTTCGTATGCTCGGTTTTATACCAAAAGGGGACTGAGGTTGACTTTTAAAAATTTGTGCTTTTTTTGTTGGTTACGAAATGAAAACTTGAGAAAAAATCAACCTCAGTCGATTGTTTGCATTATTCATGACGCTTATATAAAAGAAGGAAAAATATTTCAGACATGCATTGTGTAGACATGAGCTGCTTTTTGTCGTGTTATTTTTCTGAAATGTGAAAAGAACATTTTTGTCTATCTGAGAAAAATTATTCCTTGATTGTGTTGACTATGTTTTATTTACATAAGCTTTATTCTGAAAAATAGATTGGATTTATGTGTCTTTATTTATTCTGAAAATCTTTGGCATAGTATTCTGGTTAGTATTTGACTTTATCTCTGCTTGGCTCTGCTCTGCTCTGTATTTTGCTCTGTTTGGATTTGGTACCAATTTCCTATCTCTGAGTGCACCCACTTTGGAAACAAAGTGGTTTATTGTGGGCTTTCCTATGTGCACACTCGGGGCTCCGAGAACGAATAAGGGAAAGTTCCACCTCTGTCTCTGCCTGGTTTGGCCACCGGGATTTGCACAACCCTACCACGGGGGTTAAACATGGTCTTTGCTTTGTGAGATGCTCCGATTGATATAGTGATAATACTCAGTTTGTTTATGCCAAAGTACTTGATGATTTAAATTTAGCTTGAAAAAAAAAATCATTTGTTTCTGTTATGCAATATTATGTTTTTGTTCCGTATTTTTATTACTTGGTAAATGCTCATGTTTACACGCTTGTATAGGTTCTTCGCTTACTGAGTTGTGGAAAAACTCACCCCTCTTATCTCTTATATTTTTCAGATGATCTGGATGTTCCATCAGAGGGCCAAGAGTAGAGTCTTTATCAAGTTTTAAGCTGTTAGGGCCATAGGATAGATGGGAGAAAAACAAAATTTAATTTATTTATTATTTGGATTTTAGTTTCATTGGATTTATGGAATGTTGGTTATTGTTTAGCGTTAAGCTCCTTGGGAGAATGTGAACCCTCTCAGTTATGATTTATTTATATTCTTTTATTTATGACTTGGTGGACATGGTTATATGGATTGGTTTGTGAAACAATTTTTTTTTATTTTGGAATATGGTCGGAGACCTATTATTATTTTGTAATTGAGGATGGAATATACCAAACAGGTGAAGTTTCGTAACCCCTTCGAGTACGGAGCGTTACAGTTGGTATCAGAGCGAAGGTTTTAGATTCTGCAGACTTATGCAATAAGGTTTTAGGAATTTGAGGTTCTAGAAATTGCCAACCTTAGGAATTATTTGAGGTGTAGAATTATTTAGACTTGTGAGCTGATTTCATATTGTTGGAGAGTTAAGGGTTATATATATATATGTCTTTTATTTTTGGTATCATGTGATCTTGTTTGTGGTGGGTACTTTCTTTGTTTGGGGATTATTATTATATACTTTGTTTTGACTACTAAGGTTACCTGTAGTTGTTTATTTTTAGCTAGTTGGTTTATGCTTTAGTGAACGATGTGTTTAATAGTCTAAGTGTTCTCAGGATGCCTCCTCGACGCGAGCGAAGTGTGTCGGACTTGAATGCAGCTAGAAATGAAAGGGAAGCGAATCCAAGAGCTTCTGAAGTACTTCGAGCAGCAGCGCATCAGCTGATTGATGATCTCGCACAAAATTCTTCTGGCCGTCACCGCACCACAAGTGAAAGGGGTTGCACTGTGGAAGATTTCAACAAATTGCATCCCACGTCTTTTGATGGAAGAGGCGACCCGATACTGGCAGAGGATTGGGTACAGGATATTGAGGAGATATTTCGTGTCTTGCCTTGCACGGATGAGCAAAAGGTGGCGTTTGCTACATTCAAGCTGACTGGGGAGGCTAAAAGGTGGTGGATCTCTGAAAGGACTATCAGGGAAGCTGAGAAGACTGAAATAAAGAGTTGGTCGCTGTTCAAGGAAGTTTTCCTAGAGCGTTTCTTCCCAGTCTCAGTTAAGGAAGATAAAGCTATGGAATTTGCCACCTTAGTTCAGGGAGCGATGTCAGTACATCAATATGCAGCAAAATTTACCGAGCTGGCACGTTTTGCGGCATACCTGATTCCAGATGAAGAGAAGAAGTGTCGCAAATTTGAACAAGGGCTGAACGAGAAGCTTTTTGAGCGAGTAGTGGGCTTCCAAGTAAAAAAATTCACAGAATTGGTGAATAAGGCTACAGTGTTTGAAAGAAGCCTTCAAAGAAGTACAATTTTATCTGATCAAAGGAAGAGATCTACCTCATCTGGATACCATGCAAGCGTCAATCAAGGATCGTGGAAGAAGAAAAATGAAGGGGGTAGCTCAAGCAATAGACCAGGCCAGAGTAACCGACAGCCCTACCAGTGTAAGACATGTAACCAAGTGCATTCTGGAGAATGCAGAAGAGAGGCAAGACTATGTTTCCGTTGTGGCAAGTCAGGACACTACATCAGAAATTGCCCTCTGCAACCGGACAACAATAACCCAAGCATGTTGCCACCCCAAAGAAACGAAGTTACAGGACGAGGTAACAATCAGCGTCCTACTGCACCTGCTCGAGTCTTTGCATTGACACCAGGAGAAGCTGAAGGCAGGGATGATGTGATCACAGGTATTTTCGGTTCTCGTTTTCTTTTAGGATTAACTTGGAATTCAATACGGATCGTTACTAGAAGGAGCATGTCTTTATTTTCTTTTATTTTTATTTTGTGATCACAGGCATTCTTTCATTGTTTTCTAACGATGCTACTGTATTATTTGATTCTGGGGCAACGCATTCGTTTATTTCTTTGAATTTTGCTAAGTTTTGCACTTGGGAAGGTGAAAGGTTGGAGTATAGCATAGTAGTCGCGACCCCAACAGGAAATTCAGTATCTTGTCATAAAATCCTCCGTGGCTGCCCCATAACTATTGAAGGAAGATTAATGCCAGCTGACCTTATAATCTTTGATATGTTTGGATTCGATGTAATTTTGGGGATGAACTGGCTGGCTTCATACCATGCCAGTATTGACTGTTTCAAAAAGGAAGTAACCTTCAAGCCTCCTGAGGGGGGTGGAATTCGATTTGTGGGGTCGAAAGTGCGATCACATCCATCAGTCATATCAGCAGTTCAGGTTGGAAAATTATTGCGAGATGGGTGTCAAGGATTTTTGGCTTGTGTGATAGATGCACCAAAGGAAGAGTTGAGTTTAGAAGAGATTCCTGTTGTGAGAGATTACCCAGAAGTGTTTCCTGAAGACTTGTCCGGGTTACCACCCGACCGAGAAGTAGAATTTGCAATTGATCTTACTCCCGGCACGGCACCGTTGTCCAAGGCTCCTTATAGAATGGCGCCATCAGAGCTCATTGAACTCAAAGAGCAGTTGCAAGACTTATTGGACAAGGGTTTTATCCGACCCAGCGTGTCCCCATGGGGTGCACCAGTTTTATTTGTTAAAAAGAAAGATGGGACAATGAGAATGTGCATCGACTATAGGGAACTCAACCGAGTAACTATCAAGAACAGATATCCTTTACCCCGTATAGAGGACCTCTTTGATCAACTACAGGGTGCACAAGTTTTCTCTAAGATTGACCTTCGGTCAGGGTACCATCAATTGAAGATCAAGGCAGAAGACGTATCTAAGACCGCTTTCAGAACCAGATACGGTCACTATGAGTTCTTGGTCATGCCTTTCGGCTTGACTAATGCTCCTGCGGTATTCATGGATTTAATGAATAGAGTATTTCATGAATTCTTGGATAGATTTGTGGTCGTCTTCATTGATGACATCTTGATCTATTCTAAAAGTAAGGAGGAGCATGAGGAACATTTGAGGCTAGTACTCGGAACACTTAGGGAGGAAAGGTTGTTTGCTAAACTAAAGAAATGTGAGTTCTGGCTGGATTCAGTTATATTTTTGGGGCATGTGGTTTCAAAAGAAGGTATTTCAGTAGACCCAGGGAAAGTAGAAGCAGTTGTTAACTGGCTGGCACCGAAGAATGTTCGTGAGGTTAGGAGTTTCTTGGGATTGGCGGGATACTATCGTCGATTTATTGAGGGTTTCTCCAAAATAGCAGTTCCTCTCACCGCTCTTACCAGGAAGAATAACAAGTTTGAGTGGACAGAAAAATGTGAAGAGAGTTTTCAGACCTTGAAACAAAGACTTGTGACCGCCCCAGTTTTAACAGTTCCCACTGCGAGAGGTGGCTTTGTAGTGTATAGTGATGCTTCAAGATTGGGTTTGGGGTGCGTATTAATGCAGCACGGAAAGGTTATAGCTTACGCTTCTCGACAACTGAAAACTTATGAACAAAACTACCCCACACATGATCTAGAGTTGGCAGCGGTGGTATTCGCACTCAAGATTTGGAGGCATTATCTCTATGGGGAAAAGTGCGAAATCTACACAGATCATAAGAGTCTGAAATATTTCTTCACCCAGAAAGAATTAAACATGAGACAGAGGAGATGGCTCGAGTTAATAAAGGATTATGACTGTACTATAAACTACCACCCAGGCAAAGCGAATGTTGTGGCTGACGCCTTAAGTAGGAAATCTTTGAGTTCAACAATGGCAACCCTTACCACCCAGCCCCAGTTGTTAATGGACTTAGAGAGGGCCGGTATTGAGGTTATTACTACTGATACAAGCACTTTCGTAGCCAGTTTAATAGTGCAACCAGACTTGTTAGAGAGAATTAAAGTAGCTCAGAAAGTGGATTCAGCGTTGACAAAGCTAGTTGAAGAAGTTAAAAATGGGGACAAGGCTGACTTTAGCATTTCTGAGGATGGAGTTTTAAGGTTTAGAGACAGATTATGCGTGCCGGCAGATGATTCATTGAAGAAAATCATTCTTGAGGAGGCACACCGCTCTTTATACACAGTCCATCCGGGGAGTACCAAGATGTATCGGGACTTGAGAGAGTCTTTTTGGTGGAACGGTATGAAGAGAGAAATTGCTAAATTCGTAGAACAATGCCTAACATGTCAACAGGTGAAAGCAGAGCATCAGAGGCCAGCAGGATTGTTACAGCCATTGCAGATTCCAGAATGGAAGTGGGAGCATATATCCATGGATTTTGTGACAGGTCTACCGAGAGTTTTAAACGGACAGGATGCAATATGGGTAGTTGTGGATCGCTTAACGAAGACTGCACGTTTTGTGCCCATTAAAGTTTCTTATAAACTGGAGAAACTAGCTGAACTGTACATACAAGAGATCGTGAGATTGCATGGGGTACCAGTGTCCATTGTGTCAGATAGAGATCCTCGTTTCACTTCTAGATTCTGGAGAAGCTTACAAGAGGCAATGGGTACTAAGTTAAATTTCAGTACGGCTTATCACCCTCAGACGGATGGGCAATCAGAAAGGACTATTCAGATTTTAGAAGATATGTTGAGGGCATGTGTGATGGACTTTAAAGGAACTTGGGTACGACACTTACCATTGGTGGAATTTGCTTATAATAACAGTTTCCAAACTAGTATTGGGATGGCACCGTATGAGGCTTTGTATGGCAGAAGGTGTAGGTCCCCTTTATATTGGGACGAGGTTGGCGAAAGAAAAATATTGGGACCAGAGATCATTCAGAAAACCACAGAAAAGATTGACATCATTAGAGCCAGAATTAAAGCAGCTCAGGGTCGACAAAAGAGCTATGCTGATAACCGACGCCGTCCACTAGAATTTGAGGTTGGAAATGAAGTATTCTTGAAAATAGCACCAATGAAAGGGGTTATGAGATTTGGAAGTAAGGGCAAGTTGAGCCCTAGATATATTGGACCCTTTGAGATTCTAGAACGAGTTGGACCTTTGGCATATAAGTTAGCACTTCCTCCAAATCTAGCGGGAGTGCATAATGTTTTTCATGTGTCCATGCTGAGAAAGTATATTCCCGACCCAACTCACATCATTCATTATGAACCGCTGCAAATTCAGGAAGATATGTCATATATTGAAGAACCAGTGCGGATCTTGGAAAAGAAAGCACACATGTTGCGGAATCGTAGCATTCCCATGGTTAAGGTTTTATGGAGTAATCATACAAGCAGTGAAGCCTCTTGGGAACTTGAGGAGGAAATGCGAGAGAAATACCCACACCTCTTCAATGAAGATTTTGAGCTCTTGTAGTAATTTCCGAGGACGGAAATTTGTTTAAGGGGGAGAGGAATGTCAGGCCCGGCCCAAATTCTTCAGCCAGCCCGTGACCCGGCCCAGCCCCAGCCCAGCCCCAGCCTCAAAACGTCGCCGTTTTCCGTCCCAGGTAATTAAACCCCCCGCCCCCCCCCCTTTTTCCTTCCTTCTTTCTTTCTTTTCCTTTCTTCTTCTCTTTTCCTTCTCCTCTGGGCGACGGTTTCCTTCTGGTTCTTCATGCCATTTTTCTCGCACACCCACTCCCACGTCCACGGCAGTTCTGATTTCTAGGAAGCTCAACGGAAATTTATTCCTTTCCCTCTCTCTTTCGGCAGTTTGCAGCTCAGTCTGGTCCTCCTCTCTTGCGCCGAGCCCCTGTTCTTCGTTCACCACTTGATCTCGCCGGTAAGTGTTCTCTTAATCCCCTAGTGTATTTCGAATTTCTTCTATCCAAAATGAGATATGGATTTGGTGTTTTAATCACTTAAAAACTTGATGAAATTTCCTGGTTTATAGTCAAATTTTTGAGGAAACTGGAAAGCAAATTTCGGCCTCTGTTCTTCGCGGGTTGCCTTCGTTTGGCTGGTAAGTATATATATATATATATATTTTTTTTTTGAGACCGAATTGAAGCCGTTTGCTTGTTACGCATCATTTTTATTTTTAGGTATATGTTGGTGATGGTTTCGGGTTTTGGTGAATAAATGCGGAAACTTGTGTGGATTGGGGAAAATCTGGCTTATTTGAATGTTAATACCCGGATGAGTACTTTTTGTTTACCGAAATATTTATGGAGTTATATTCTCTATTTTCAAATCCATTTTTGAAGGATTTTTTTGGTGGAGGTTCAACGGTTGGTTGGCTAAATTTTTGTTGTTTGTTTTGGTGCTGTCAATAAGTGGTTTGGAGCGTGTTGGGGGTTGATACAGGATGAAGGAACATGATTTTGAGTGTCGAAATTTTGTAGTTTGTGAAGGCTGTTGAAACGCATATAATAATACTCGGTTTGGGGGCTAACGGTATGTATTGAAGAAAATCATTTTTATGGTATTTTGGGGTTTTGAGAAAAATACATGGTAAGCTGGAATGATGAATAGTTGCTGAAATTTTGTGGGTTTGGAAAAAAAAAATAGTCGTTGAGCGTTTCGATACTATTTTTGTTGGGTTGCTGAAAATTGTAAATTTTTTAGACAGACATTGTAGTTAACTTATAAATTATGATTTTAGGCCTTTGGAGTGGTCATTAATATAAAGGAAATTTTTTTGTATAGGTGACGAAACTCTTAGCGTTGAGACTCAGAGTTTTGATTTTTCGTTACAGCAGTCAGGTAAGCGGGGTTCGTATGCTCGGTTTTATACCAAAAGGGGACTGAGGTTGACTTTTAAAAATTTGTGCTTTTTTTGTTGGTTACGAAATGAAAACTTGAGAAAAAATCAACCTCAGTCGATTGTTTGCATTATTCATGACGCTTATATAAAAGAAGGAAAAATATTTCAGACATGCATTGTGTAGACATGAGCTGCTTTTTGTCGTGTTATTTTTCTGAAATGTGAAAAGAACATTTTTGTCTATCTGAGAAAAATTATTCCTTGATTGTGTTGACTATGTTTTATTTACATAAGCTTTATTCTGAAAAATAGATTGGATTTATGTGTCTTTATTTATTCTGAAAATCTTTGGCATAGTATTCTGGTTAGTATTTGACTTTATCTCTGCTTGGCTCTGCTCTGCTCTGTATTTTGCTCTGTTTGGATTTGGTACCAATTTCCTATCTCTGAGTGCACCCACTTTGGAAACAAAGTGGTTTATTGTGGGCTTTCCTATGTGCACACTCGGGGCTCCGAGAACGAATAAGGGAAAGTTCCACCTCTGTCTCTGCCTGGTTTGGCCACCGGGATTTGCACAACCCTACCACGGGGGTTAAACATGGTCTTTGCTTTGTGAGATGCTCCGATTGATATAGTGATAATACTCAGTTTGTTTATGCCAAAGTACTTGATGATTTAAATTTAGCTTGAAAAAAAAAATCATTTGTTTCTGTTATGCAATATTATGTTTTTGTTCCGTATTTTTATTACTTGGTAAATGCTCATGTTTACACGCTTGTATAGGTTCTTCGCTTACTGAGTTGTGGAAAAACTCACCCCTCTTATCTCTTATATTTTTCAGATGATCTGGATGTTCCATCAGAGGGCCAAGAGTAGAGTCTTTATCAAGTTTTAAGCTGTTAGGGCCATAGGATAGATGGGAGAAAAACAAAATTTAATTTATTTATTATTTGGATTTTAGTTTCATTGGATTTATGGAATGTTGGTTATTGTTTAGCGTTAAGCTCCTTGGGAGAATGTGAACCCTCTCAGTTATGATTTATTTATATTCTTTTATTTATGACTTGGTGGACATGGTTATATGGATTGGTTTGTGAAACAATTTTTTTTTATTTTGGAATATGGTCGGAGACCTATTATTATTTTGTAATTGAGGATGGAATATACCAAACAGGTGAAGTTTCGTAACCCCTTCGAGTACGGAGCGTTACAGAGGCCGTGGTTTGCGGCAAGGAGGCCCACTCTCACCGCACCTGTTTATTTTTGTAGAAAGAAGTCCTTTCCCGGATCCTCAAGAACCAGTTTCAATTCGGTGGGATTAAACAATTTTCCATGCCAAGGCCGAGAGCCCCGTATTAAGGAAGATGCTGAAGATCTGTCACAATCCCAACTGAAGCTACAAATCAGCAACCAATCCGTCCAACAGTAAATCAAGGATTGTAAATGCTGACAGTTTTTGATTTTTGAACACAGTGTGTTGCTACTAACATTCTGTTTAAACACAAGTTCTGATGAGCTATCTATGGAAATATACAACGTAAAGCCATCTATAAAAATCTCGTTTGAGGGCTGGCTCTGTTGATACCATATAGAAGAAAACACTGCTCTAAATTTTGATTTTTGAACACACTGTGTTGCTATTAACATTCTATTTAAATACAAGTTTTGATGAATCTATGAAAATATACAACGTAAAGCTATCTATGGAAATATACAACATGAAGGCATTTACACAGAAAATAAAAAACTGTCAGCATTTAAAATCCTTGATTTACTGTTGGACGGATTTGTTGCTTCGGTTGGGATTGTGACAGATCTTCAGCATCTTCCTTAATACCCCGTTCGTCTCTCACCTGCTATACGTAGATGACGTGATAATTTTCGCTAATGGTAATATAAAATCTCTAACCACCATTTGAAGTGTTTGCAGATTTATGAAGAGTGGTCAGGACAAGCTGTCAATAAAGACAAAGACTATCCTTTTTTCTGATCAAATCCTGGCTTCGAGAAGACGTGCCATCCTGAGAACCACTTTGAGGACCTGCTTGCCAAAATCACAAAAAGAATTGAAGGGTGGAAAGCGCGACTCTTGTCCAAAGGCGCAAAGGCTCATTTTACTCGAGCATGTGCTGTCCAGTGTCCCAGTGCACCTACAATCAAATAAAGTTCCCAGGTTTACATTAAGCATTCACTATCTACTTTCAGTTATATCCACTCTTCAAAGACTATGAAAGACTTGAGAAATAAAAGCGGCAAAGCTCCATTCCACTCTTCAAAGCTTTTCTACACTCTTCAAAACTCCAATCCATTCTTCAAAGCTCACAATTTACTGCATTAAATAAGAAGGGATTAAATTAACTTTACAATAAAAAGAGGTTAAATTAACTATCCATAACGTAACAAAAGACAGCAAAAAACTAATTTATAATACAAAGAGTGCAAAATTAAATTGCATTATATCTATTTTATAATAAAAATTTTATAACAAAATCAATTTATAATATAAAAATCTTGAACACCGGATTAAATTGCCCGATTTCAGAAACATACAATTCTGAAGTACTAGACTGTACTTAATATATATTAATCTTGGAAATAGACCAAAAGATCATTGACACATACACACACCCTAATATATCTATTATATATATATATATATATATATCTTTCTATATATAAAGTGGCTATCTAACGGAAATTCTTGTTTTAACGGAATTTCTTGTTTTTCCGTTAAAGTTAACACTTTCCGTTAAAATTAATATTGCATCTAATGATAATTACCTTTTTAAACACAATTTATTAAATTTATTCACTGAAATAATATTTTTAGCATTAAAATTAATTTTACCTCTTCAACTTTCTACAATAATAAACTTTCCATTTAAAACTCATTTAACATATATTTAGTATCACTAAATACTTTAAACATAATTTATTAAACCCATAAATAATGTTAGAAATTTCTACTTTAAAATTCCTACTTAGGACATATTTTTTATTTTTATTTTATGTAAAATAAATATAGAATAATAATAATAGTATAGAATGACACAATAATAGTATAGAATATATAAATATAACAATATATATAGAAATAAATCATTCATAACAATTTATACGTTTGAGGGTTTAATTTTATTCGTAAAAATTTTATTCCTATTATATGATTAATAATTTAATTTTTTAAAAATAATTTATAATTTTAAAATGAACGCATTATTTATTAAATTAACTATATGTATGGTATATATAGTTAATATACGGTCTATATAATTTATTATAATTTTATTAAATTGGTAATAATAAGCAATAAATATAATTAATATTATATGTTTGATATTTAATTGAATATATATGATTAAATAAATTTATATAAATTATAGATTATAATATAACATTCTTATATAAATTATAAACTATATAATTTATTTTTTCAAAAAACTAATATTATCTCTTAAAAATAATCACATAACTAAAAAAACATAAATATTTTAATGTATTCTGTTTTTAGGTCGTACAAAATAATACAAATATTAAATTATTATCTTGGAATAAAAAAAATATCATATCTTGAACTAACCTTTTATTAAAACTTTAATCAAAATTATCTTAAACAAGTTTAATAAAACTATATGTTATGTTTATTTATGAGATTATCTTATTGTATTTTTATAATATATGAAAACGTATAATTATTTATCATCTACTTAATTATAAATAATTATTAATTTTTATTAAAAATTAAATTAAATAAACGTGCTTTGCACGTTATTTCTATCTAGTATTATAATAAGTGGCTATCTAATGGCCACTTAACAGATTTTCTCGTTTTTCCGTTAAATGGCCGTTAAATTTAACAGTTACTTATTATATCTAAAATATTATTTCAAAATTTAAAATATCCAATATTAATTTAAAACTAAAACCATGATTATCATGAGTCTCGTATATATTCAAAATTTAAAATATCCTATATGCAATTTAAAACCAAAACCTTCGTGAAAATTCGGGAATGCAATACCTAAATAAATAGTTAGGAGTTGATCACTTGGTGAGCATTCAGTAAGAAATGCGAGAAGTATTTTTTATATGTACACATTCTTCTAAACAACTTATTTGTTTTGATTGCTCCCTCCTAGACTTGTTATTATCCCCACGTTCATTCTGCAAACCCAACTGATCATGAGCCCAGCTCCCAAACTCATTTTCACTCTCAATTGTATCCCCTAAACTCCCTTGGTTCTCACTCTCTTGACTATCAGATATGTTCGTACTCGACACATTGGTGTTTGACTGAACACCTCTTTGCTGCCTCAACCTTTTTTTTTGATAAGTAAATAATTTTATTAATAGAATGAATGGCATCTTAGCCAGTTACAAAGCAAAATACTAGTGCCCTCTTATGGAGGGACGTTAGAGACAAGGAATTCCTGAAGGTCTATGTCGTAAAATCTACGGCGATGGACCATGTACAAAGAGTTCTAATAAATAAAGCGTTAAGCTCCTCTACAGTTCTCTCATTGTCTTCAAAAGTCCGCTCATTCCGCTCTTGCCATAAACATCATATTATACAAATAGGAATCATCTTCCAGATGGCCTTGATATGTCTTGTGCCTCGAATCGAAGGCCAACCCTCCATCATTTCTAAAACGGTCTTCGACATAACCCATGCCAAATTAAGTCTGCCAAAGACCTCATCCCAGAGAACCCTGGCAATCTCGCAATGTAGAAGGAAATGGTTCACCGACTCGCCCGCCTTTCGACACAGACAGCACCAGTCAACAACAATAACCCTCCGTTTCCGCAAATTGTCCGTGGTTAGGATGTGCCCCAAAGCTGCTGTCCAGGCGAAAAAAGCCGCTTTGAGCGGTGCTTTGTGACGCCAAATCTGTCTCCAAGGGAACTGCAAAACAGAAACATGAGTAAGAATTTTGTAAAAAGAACGGACCTTAAAACACCCTCTCCTATCAGGTATTCACCATATCCTATCCTGGCGGTGTCTATTTGGTCTTTGCGAATAAATAAGGCCAAAGAACTCAGCGAAAATCCCCACTTCCCAGTCTTGTGCTGCCCTAAGAAAAGCTATGTTCCAATTAATGTGCCCACCCCCCAATTCCATAATCTCTGCCACTGTTGCGTCTTTGGCATTAGCTATTTGATAAAGAGAAGGGAAAATCCCACATAAAGCTCTATCCCCACACCAGTTATCCTTTCAGAATTTAATTCTCGTCCCATCCCCAAGTTGAAACCTGGTGTTCCTCCTAAACAAGCCCCACCCTTTTCGGATATTTTTCCACATTCCCACCCTCCCTGTTCTGCTGACCTCATTTGAATTCCAGCCCCCCCACATACTACCATATTTACGGTCAATCACTATTTTCCACAGAGCCTCTGGTTCCTTGTGGTATCTCCATAGCCATTTGCCCAGCAGCGCTTGATTGAAGTGTCTCAAGTTGCGGATACCCAAGCCACCATTCGAGATAGGCCGACACACCGTCTTCCAGTTGACTAAATGATATTTAAACTCCTCCCCCAATCCACCCCATAGGAAGTCCCTTTGGAGCTTTTCTAGTCGGCCTGCCATAGTTGCTGGTATTGGAAAAAGGGATAAAAAATATGTGGGTAGATTTGACAAGGTACTTTTGATCAGAGTAATACGACCCCCTTTAGACAGATACAGTCTCTTCAATCCTGCTAATTTCCTTTCCACTTTCTCAATTACCGTATCCCAAATCCTAACAGACCTGGAAGCCGCTCCCAGAGGAAGCCCCAAATAGGTCATAGGTAGTGCAGAAATTTTACACCCGAGATTACTAGCCAACGAACGTATATTTCGGACGTCTCCTATTGGAACCATCTCAGATTTATCGTAATTCACTTTTAACCCAGAGGCCGCTTCGAAACAGAGGAACAACGCTTTTATCACGCGCACCTGGTTCTGATCTGCCTCACAAAGGACAAGTGTATCGTCTGCAAATAGTAAATGAGATATATTAGTGATGCCCCTAACAGGGGTACCAACTGGGAATCCATTTACCAGGCCATTAGCTACCAAGGCCGATAACATCCTGCTGAGAGCCTCCATAACTATGACAAAAAGAAATGGCGATAGGGGGTCCCCTTGTCTCAAACCTCGGGAGCTCGGGAAAAATCCTTTTGGGCTTCCATTAATCAAGATAGAGAATCTTGCGGTGGTAATACACCGCCATATCCAAGCCTTCCACCTTTCCCCGAAACCACACCTACCGAGCAAGTACTGTAGAAAATTCCAATTGAAATGATCATAGGTCTTTTCCATATCCAGCTTGCATAAAATTCCATTGGTACCGGCTTTCCTTCTACTCTCGACACATTCGTTAGCTATAAGAACCGCATCGAGGATCTGTCTACCTTTGATAAATGCATTTTGCGGAGTAGAGATTATTTTCCCGATAACCCCGCTGAGACGATTAGCTAAGACCTTTGAAATGATCTTATATACCCCCCCCCCCCACAAGACTAATAGGCCGAAAGTCCTTAATATCTATGGCTCCAGGCTTTTTTGGAATAATGGCTAAAAAAGAGTTATTAAGACTTTTCTCCAATCTTCCATTTGAGAACAGCTCTTTAAATATATTCATAAGATCCTCCCTTATCACTTCCCAACACTCTTGGAAAAAACCCATGGAGAAACCGTCTGGTCCCGGTGCTTTGTCTTTGACCATTTTTCGAATAACTTCAAGCACCTCCTCCTCTTCGAAAGCTTTCTCCAAATTAATAGCATCTTCCAACCCTAGAGTCTCAAAAACAAGGCCATCTAAGTTAGGTCTCCAGGCCTCTTGTTTAGTCAAAAGCTTCTAATAAAAATCTACTATATGGCCATGTATGGTTCCTTCATCTTTAATCTCTTCCCCATCGATTCTAAGAACCTCAATATTGTTATTTCTTCTATGCGAGTTTGCGGTTCTATGAAAAAATTTTGTACAACGATCTCCTTCCCGTAACCACAAAGCTCTTGACTTTTGCCTCCAAGAAATCTCTTCTAACAATAGCAGTCTCTCGAGTTCCGAAAGCAAAGAAGTCTTTCGTATCTGTTCTTCTTGAGTAAGGCCACGCCCAGCTTGAACCCTATCTAAATCCTCAATATCTCTCTTTAATCGATTCTTGTTTTCCCCCACATTTCCAAAAGTGTTCGAGTTCCATGCCTTCAAATCCCCTTTAAGGGCTTTTAGCTTCTTACTAAAAATGAAACTAGCTGTGCCCTGATAGTGATACGATGCCCACCACTGTCTGACCCTATCGATAAAACCCTCCGAATTCAACCACATATTCTCAAACTTGAAATGCCAATACCCACTCCGAAGCCCTCCACAATCCAATAAGATGGGCCAGTGATCCGAGCATACTCGATCCAAACGCTTCTGCAAAACGTCTGGAAAATGGCTTTCCCACTCGGGAGAGATAAGGAATCGATCCAACCTAGACCTGACTGGTTGTTAGACCAAGTAGCCGGACCCCCTACTAAACGTAAATCCAAAAGATTCAAATCAGAGATGCTTTCAGTAAATTCTAGGCTTGCTGAGCTCACACTTCTATTGCCACTTGTCTCACTAGGAAAACGAACAATGTTGAAATCACCTCCGATACACCATGGTAGCTCCCACCAACTATGTATCCCGGCTAGTTCTTCCCATAGAGATCTACGGTCCGCGTCCACATTTGGCCCGTATACACCTGCGAAAGCCCAAGTAAAGTCATCAGAAACACATTTAAAAATGCAGGCTATTGAGTGCCTCCCAATATACTCATCCATTTTTTCTACCACCCTCCTATCCCACATCACCACAATGCCCCCTGATACCCCTGTAGACGCCAAATATATCCAATCCACGTGTACACTGCTCCAAAGGCTACTCACAATTCTCCTAGTAATTAGCTTCAATTTAGTCTCTTGTAGGCAGACAATTTCCACTTTCCATTCACGTAGCAGATTCTGAATCCGAAGACGTTTATTAACGTTATTTAGTCCTCGAACGTTCCATGATAAAATTTTTGGCTTCATTGGCAGATAGAAATCCCCTTGCCCTTAGCTCTCCCTTTTCCCTCTGTGTTCAGCGACCAAGTAAGGCGTCTAAGTTCTCGGCATTGTTTAGACTTCCCCTTGTTATTCAGGTTATGATTGGCCTCCATAGCAGTGAATAAAGCCATCATTTGCTCTTCATATCCCTCACACCGGATACCCACTATCTGTTGTATTGCTAAGATAGTTCTCATAACCCAACTAGAGGATTGATTTGGAACAAAAGAGTTCAATGGGACCGGTTGAAATTCATCTCCCACAGGAATATCCTCTATACCAGGTAGAAAATATGAGTCTGGAACAATGCATTCCTCAGAATCCTCATTTGAGTCCGTCAACATATCCTCCTGGAATAAACTCTGATTTGCCTCTGCACAAAAGATCTGCTCCCCTGGTTGGGCCTGCTGCTCCTTGCTCTTCAGCATGACTGCATGTGTACCCCCTTGTAGTAGCGCCTCCTGCGCCTTCGTATCAACCAAACTGGTCGTCAGAAGCTGTTGTGGCATTCTTGGGGTCACCGAATTCTCGTCTGAGCTACTCCCTGAAGCCGTCGGCGACTTCTGTTGCACCTTCTGAGCGATTTCCGTGTGTTTCATAGGCGAGCTATGTCTCGCCAGAATTACGTTGAAGCTACTGGTCGCCAGAATCTCGTCGGAGTAGCCCCCTGATACCGTCGGCGTTTTCTATTTCGCCGACGTATGACTTCCCCCCGCTGGGCCACTATCCGGCACAAACCCAATTGTCTCCATGTTGCTTAATGTGAATCTCGGGCTCGCGTGTTGATGAAAACCCGACTCAGGACCAACTCCAACAGCTAAGAGCTGCTTTAACTGGCCTGTTGACTGAAGAAGGGCCTGTCCAAGCAGGGCAGGCCCATTCCCACCCCCGCTCGCGTCAAGCAACTCATCCTCGTGGGCCACAATTTTGGGCCGAGGCCCACCCACTTTACGCCAAACAACCCTGCCTTTGCCCCTCCTATTAGTCTTCCGAACTTTCTTATTGACCAGCGTGTCTTTGTTTTGTCTCGTGTCTACATTCTCCAGAGCCTTCGGCTCTTTCCTTTCTCCCTCAACCACCTTTTCCTGAAGTGAGGCGACCATTCGAACCACAGTGACCATATCGCATTGCAGGGACCGTAGCTGGCCTTGTACTTCCAGCAGCATTCTTCTGGTATCTCAACCCATTTAGCTTGACGCGTACGTGTTGTGGGAGTGGCTCGATGCTGCCGGCTACCTGTCAGACTTCCCCTGTTGTCTCGAACCACTAGGCAAAGACCGCCCGCCCTCCCTTCCCTGTAACAGCTCTGGCGAAGCAAGCACCTCCTTGTAAGATCTTTGGACTGCCCTTTGTTCACCCTTCACCGATACCTAATGGTTCATCTCGTTTCCTTCCTTCGATGAGCTGCCGTATTCCCAATCCGACAATCTCTCCCTGATTTTCCACCATCCCCAGCCTTCTTCCCCTTCAGGAAAGCATAACGATGTCCTCCTTCCCTCTCGGTCGTACTCGGAGACCTCAATGAATCGACCACGAATGTTCGAACACAGTTGCGCAACAAAACTTCGATAGCCTTCCCTTGTAGACGAGTAAACCTCCTTCTTTCCCCCTCGCGAGCATTCTGCTAGGACCTTAATAATCCAAGACACTACATTGTGACCCAATGCTAAAGAGCGTTCTCCCTTCCAGTTCTTCTCGATGATTCTTATTAGCCTTCCTTCCTTAGTAATAATGAATCTCTTTGACTCGATTACGACTTCCGTAGGACGACCCATTAACGCCACCAATAAGGTAACAACTAACAGGAGCTAAAACGCGTGAAACATCACCGACGAGAAACGGCAAGAGATGCATGTGTACAGAGAGAGAGAGAGAGAGAGATGAAGGTACTCTAAATTCTAAAGTACTACTAATTTGCTGCCTCAACCTCCTATTCAGCAAATGCTCATCCTCCAACTCCCGCCACCTTTGCAAGATCGCACATGCCTGAGTGTTTGGCCTCTCCACAGCCACTTGTCGCCTTGAGGTTGGGGACTGAGACTCCCTCAGAAAAGATGAGTCAAGCATTGAAACCGTTGCAAACCAGCAAGCTAGATCAAATAAGGTTGGGGACTGAGTCAATTTGAACAATCTCAAAATACTCGATCCATTTGCCACCCAGGCGAAGGACTGGTACATTGAATTAGCCATTGATAAAAATTAGTATATTTAACATTCAGTCATAGATAAAAATTAGTCTGATATATATTAATTAACTAAAATATAGAATCAAGCTAATGTATCTTTAATTTATATAGGGGAAATAGAGTATTGGGTTGGGACTGATTAAGAGAAATATATATGCCATATATGCCCCTCATAGGCCAGGTCGACTTTATACTAAGAGCCTCAATGTTCCGTGTGCTATGTGAAAAACTAACTTCATAAATATTAATGAATTATCCAACAATAGTTTTGGATTATCCAGCAATAATTTCCTAGCAATTTCATTGTTCCGTGTGCCATGTGAAAAACTAAGGGTCAACTTTCTCCAGCAATAGTTTATGGAGTTCATAAATGTTAATGGATTATATTTATGTAATACAAGTTAGTTAGAATATGGTTTTGGACTCGTAAATTCAATAAAACTAAATTCTTATGTAAAATATGGTTTTGGACTCATAAATCGAATTTGAATATGAACTTAAACACTTCAAAATTCTTATCTTCTCAAAACTAACTTCATAAATATTAATGAATTATCCAGCAAAATTTTTGGGTTATCCAGCAATAATTTCCTAGCAATATCAATGTTCCGTGTGCTATGTGAAAAACTAAGGGTCGACTTTATCCTGCAATAGTTTGAGGAGTTCATAAGTGTTATTGAATTATATTTATGTAATACAAGTTACTTAGAATATGGTTTTGGACTCCTAAATTCAGTAAAACTAAATTCTTATATAAATTATGGTTTTGGACTCATAAATCGAAATTGAACATGAACTCAAACACTTCAAAATTCTTATCTTCTCAAAACTAACTTCATAAATATTAATGAATTATCCAGCAAAAGTTTTGGGTTATCCAGCAATAATTTCCTAGCAATATCAATGTTCGATTACCTAAACAGAAACCATCTCTAATTTAAATCTTTTGAAAACATCCTAATCAAACACGTTAATCTCTTCCCCTCTCTCTATAAAAACTCCACTAAACTCTATGTCTAAAAAACCCATTATCAGTGCCCATTACCTCGCCGGAAGAGTCCCTGTATTTCATGCTGCTACTGCCGACAAGCATCACCGTGCAGCACCACCACGCCCCAGCTCTTGAGCCGCCGTCGCACTACCCAGACCTAGCATAGCACTAACGTTTCTTGGTAAGATTTAACGTTTGAGCCATAGATAGAGAGTGAAAATCTTGATATGGAGACGTTGGTTAGCATTTAAACCTAGGAAATTACATGTTCTTATACATAAAAATACGCACATAGAAAAATGGAGAGATTATTAAGTATCCCTATTGGACGGTGAGGGACTCGTAATCCCAGTAGCCTTTGGGGCTCCAAGACGGCGTAAACCCTAGCATTCAGGGGATTTACAGATCTTCTGCACCAGGGTTTCTTTGAACCAGCACACTTCAAACTTCTTTCATCATACAACTCCAGCCCACGGTTTTACTTCAAGTCTTAATCTTAAAGAGAGCAAGCCGCACATTCATTTACTCTGTTTGCACTTTGGTTTTGGGCCTCACTTTTATTGATGAGCAGGGGAAGGGGGGACAAGCTGCATGCTGCCGGCCTCCAAATACTCGACTACACTCAACATTCCTTCCTCTTAGAACCCAGGATCTAGGTTTTATCTTCTTCTCCAACGAGGAGCTAAAATACCTCGTAATCCCAGTAGACTCGGTTCGCACATCGATTATCGACTTTCCATTGACTTAATTTAACTCTTAAGAATATTTTTATTAGAATAATTCTAAGCTGAAGCCCTGTAGAAGGCAGCCCAGCGACACACCTAACAAAATGACCAAAAACACCCCCCCAAGAGTCCCTTTCACATTCTCCTTTCGTAACCTCTCTCTCCTTACACTCTGCACCCGAGTACCCCCAAACTTCTGTCTTCCCCTCGTCATCTTCTGCCCCCAAACGTTTAACCTCCCAAACCCTAATCCTTTCCCCATCGCTCGCACAAGGAACTGTAACCCATTCCCTCTGAAATCGACTGCAGAGCCATCGCAACAAACACTAATCCTTTCCCTTCGAAATCCTAACCCAAATTGCAACAAACCCTAAACCTTTAGCCATCGTGCAACAAACCCCATCGCTCGCACAAGGAACTATTTCCCTCCGAAATCGACTGTAAAGCCATCCTAACCCTTTCCCTCCGAAATCCTAACCCAAATCGTAACAAACCCTAACCCTTTAGCCATCGCGCAACAAACCCATAACCCTCATGGCAATGATGTCTCTTCGGTCCCAAAACTATTAACCCCCTAGTCTCCCCAACCCCCCGAATCGTATCTACTCTTGCACTCTGTAAGTTCTCTCTCTTTCTCTTTCCCGTGTGCTTTGCATGATTACTGGTATGATGCAGGTTAGGGTTTGGATTGTGATGAATTTTGTTGGATGATTTGCTTAGTATATGGTTTCAAAATTTGAGTTTTGTGTAGATTATTAGATACTTATTATTTTCTTAGGCCTTCGATTGTGATGGATTTTGTTGGATTTTGCCAAATTTTGTACGGTTGGGATTTGTAGCTAAATAATCATGTGTTTAGGGTTTAGTTGATATGGCAAATTAATTGATATGATTTGCTTGTAGTTGAGTACTAAACGAGTATGTGCTGTTTCGAGTTTGTTTCCCTTTTATTCTCAAACAGAAGTGATTAGGTATATGAGGCATGTCCAAATTTATTAGTTAGTGCAAGAAAACAGAGCACTCTTCTTCTTGTATTGACTGTAGGCTGTCTGTGAAAACATTTACTAATGTTCATTGATTTTGACCACTATGTTACAGTAGACTCCACTGTTTCATTTCTATAAATGATGAACTCTTATGTTTCAATTTGTCTTTGAGTTTTTAGAATTACGCATGGCATCAAGCCAATCCTCATATTTAGTTATTGATTCTGTAATGGAATCACCAACTTGCTAGTGTGGTTTAAAATTCGTTCTGAAGAGTTCCCATACTTCAAAAAATCCGGGAAGGAGATTTTTTGCATGCCCAAAATATAATATGGTAAAGTATTTGTATTTTTCTCATATTTTCAAATTGCTTAGCTACTGGCAAGCTCTATATTATCATATTAGTTGGGAGTTTGTAATATGTGCAGGTAGATGCGAGGTGTAAATTCTTTGTATGGACGAATATACTTCAATTGTTAGAGGAAAATTTTCGTGCAAGAGAATTTAACGCTGCAAAGGTAAGAAAAGATGATTTAGAGCGTGAGTACAATCTTTGAAAAATGAAGGATGATGTGAGAGAGATAGCAAAGAAGTTGAAAAAGGAGAAGCGAAAAGTATGATTTTTGTATTGTTTTCTGACATTTGTAATAGTGTTAGCATGGTTTGGATAAATTTTATGTTAAAGTCCTATGTATGGTGTTAAATGACCTTGTGTTTTGGTAATGGCAAATGGTTTGATGCCATAAATATGTATATAAATTGTATGATGTTAAATCACTTGGTGTACTAACTTTGACTTTAATGCAGTTTAATAGTCAAATAGACTGTGATGTGAATGCCTCACGGCAAGTGTTTTGGCTACTGTTTTGGCTACTGTTTTGCCTACTTTAAACTATAATCAGGATCTAGTAACTTGTGTTTTCCGCTACTTGGTGGGTAATTTGAAAATTATAACCTTTTTTTTTTTACTTTAAAGTATGGGAGGTAGAATTATGCATGGCAGCATCGGATAAGCATACAGGATGATGCAAATCACGTCCTAATAATGTTCACGTCCATTTTTTTTTATATATACATATCAATAAGCATAGCAGTTATATAACTTATTTAATTACAAATTCACTCATTTGCTTATCTTACAATAATACTATCAAAATGTTGTGAAATTGTTCTCCTTTACATAACTGATGGTTGATCTCCTCTCCTTTACATATATATTCAACTTGCTGAAGCAATATTTGTCTACCTGTTTAATACACAAGAAGTAAATTTAACCATCAATTCTGTCATCAATTTAGTCATCAATATTGCCAAAACACACTGTTATAAAAACCAATAGCATATACCTAAAATATTTAACTAAATTTTGAAATGCACACTTTCATGGAGAACTGAGAATATACTTATCTCGAGGCTGTCAACCAACACCATCCAACAACACAGAGGACATTCAAAATACAGATCGTTTTTCTGCCATATCCCTTACAAAAAGACACCATACAGGACATTCAAAAAATATTTCTTCCCATCACAATGGAGTTACAAGTGTAAATCAAGCCCGACACTTGTCTGCAACAATATTTAAGACAAGCCTATCAATTAAGTAATTCATTTTTGCTTTAATCGAAAAATAATGTAAGACTTTTTGTGTAGCTAACCTCATCTGTGAGTGTTGTCAATTGCGTATAGATACTGTTTTGTGTTCCAACACCAACTTCATCATTAACTTAATGGTGTTGAGATACCGAGGTGTCACTTGTTTGTGTTTCATCTACCAAAATTTTCTTTCTAATCTAAGAACATAAGGAAAAAAAACAATAAACATACATTAAAGTCAGGAAATGAATAATGGGTTATTTGAAAATATAAAATTATTTTCTTCCGTTTGAAATACTTTGATTGGCACTTAAAATACATGGCCTAGTAAGCATACATTTTATGAGTCAAATTTATGACAGTTAACATAAAGATTTTTTATTCTTTAATAAGTAACAAAAGATTTTATTTCCAAAGAAATAGTTGTAAGCACAAATACAACAGTTAACATAAAGATATTGTTGGTAGGTAATTATGTGCAAATTACCTGCCAAAACACTAATTTTTTTGCTTATTAAAGAATCGATACATAGAAAAAAAAAAGACTTTAGAAAGGAAAAGATTTTTTAACTATCATAAGCAATATGATTCTACATTTCCTAAAGCATACTCAACCTAGTTAATGTTCTGTGCACATGTTAATATTATATAATGATATAAACACTCAAATATTGAAGTGACATCAGAATAGAAAAGACGACATCAAAGTCAACAAATCCAACCCATGCAAAGTATTCGAAACAACTGCAAAGCAAGAGAATAGTAGAATGATCCTAATTGTGAATAATAATTACCTGCTTCTTCTTTGTTGCCACCTTCTCAATGGGTGGCACCTTTCTCTTACTTGGGGCTCTCCCTTTACTCCGGGCTACTTTGGGGTTTAATATCTTCTTAGTTTTATCCAATACATCCTTTGGGTCAGCCTTCGTTGATTGAAATGTCGAGTCATTTGTTGAACCCTCTTGTAATTTGTCAAACTCATCAATATGGCGCATGAATGCGTGGGCCTTCTCAGAATTTGAAGCAATTTTCGCTGCTACGTTGGAACATCTTTTGATCATCATCTCGTAATTCTGTGACTCTAATGTACCCTACGTGTTATCACAACTGCTTCTGATTAATGTATAATTCCTCTTTATGTCCTTTCTCCAGCGATCCAAGAAATATCTATCTGGCAATGCATTAATCTTTTTTAGCTGACAATCTTTAAGTGCATACCTACATAGAATTCCTCTCGTTTCAAAAAGTGCACATGTGCATTTTACCTCACACTCATCTTCATTATAGTAAATAGTGTAACAAATTGTTTTTGTGTAGTCACCAATGGATATGTCATTGTTGCCCAGATGACTAACACAAGAGGGGGGGTGAATTGAGTTGTATTTAAAAAATAAAAATTATAAATCAAATATATAATATAAAATATAAATAAAATATGAAACAATAATAAATATAAAGAGGAAGGGTAAGAGAGAAGCAAACTCAGTATGTTAACGAGGTTCGGCCCCACTGCCTATGTCCTCGCCTCAAGCTACCTCTTGAGGATCCCCAAATCCACTATTCAATCTCCTTTAGGTGGAGATAGAAACCTATTACACCTTTGAGCAGCACCGCTCCAAAGAATCCGTGTAGAACACCCTCTACACTTCCAATCACCTCACACTTGGTGATTTAACTATTCCACGTGTAGAACACCTTCTACACTTCCAATCACCTTACACTTGGTGATTTAACTATTCCCCGTGTAGAACACCTTCTACACACACAAGGGTTATACACACCCTTTTACTGATACAAGAATTGATAGTAGGTAGACTATCAAAGTACACTCCTCAATGAGTGAGATAGAAACAATACAGCGCAACCTATATCTCTCTCAACAAGAACAAGAATTAAGGCTCAAAACTTTATAAAAGAGAGAATGAGAGCTTTGAAGAAATGATGCAAAACTTAGCAATAGATGTGTAAGCTCTTGTTGTGAATTTTGTAAAACTCAAGTGAGCTATTTATAGGCAAATGATTTTTCAATTTCAAATTTGAAAAGATTCCCATATCAAAAACATCATCATTTACTTTTCAAAAATTTCAAATCTAATATTTTTACTTTTTGCATGTGACAAAAGGAGCACACTTTACTTTTCAAAAATTTCAAACATAATCTTTTACTTTTTGCATATGACAAAAGGAGCACACTTTACTTTTCAAAATTTTCAAATAAAGACATCTACCTTTTGCATAAGTCAAGAAAAACATCCACCACTTTTGAAAATATTTAAATAAAACATGCACATGTGAAAGATGACAATCAATCATCTTAATATTTTCAAAATTCAAACCTTTAATCATGTCATGCACATGTGAAAGATGACAATCAATCATCTTTCAAAATTTTCAAAGTTCAAACCTTTAATCATGTGATGCACATGTGAAAGATGACAATCAATCATCTTTCAAAATTTTCAAATTTAATTTTCAAAATATCATGCACATGTGGAAAATATATTTTAATGCTTTATGATAAAATATTAATTTTGAGCCTTAATCCTAATTTTGAATTTTTAAGAGATTTACAAAATTACTCTATGATTTTAATGTGAACTTATTCCCTTCTTGCTCATGCTTGCTTTCTTGATGTGCTTGATTCTATTGTGTGGACAACTTGAGCTTGAAACTCCTTTATTCTTTGAATTCATTTGTTATCATCAAAATCCATTTGTAGATTTATATGAAACTTGAAACCTTGGGTTCAACAGTCATCAAAGACATTGAATGTTAAAATGCACCCTTGTGTGTTTAACAACCAACAATTACAACACATAAGGCCCATCAACTCCCATTGGACCTCCTTAAATTTTGCATTTGTATATGACTTTTGAAACTGCCTCTCAATGTTGAGGGAGATACACATGGGATAGTTTGGTTGGCAGAATTAAAATCAGCCATTGTCTCTTCCTCAACTTTTTTTCTGAGAGCATTGTCAAATTGATTTACAAATTCCTTCAACATCGTCCCAGAATGAACATACCCATCGAAAAAAGCATTCATGCTTTCAGACCGTTGTGTTGTTTGCATACCAGCCCAAAACACACTCTTCAAGTAAACTGGAACCCAGAAAGTTCGTTCCTCATATAAGGCCTGAAGCCAACTATTTTCGACTAGGTCATACTTTGCAAGTAGTTGACCCCAACTCTCCTCAAATTCCGTGGTGCTCAAAGAATTATATAATGCAGATTGAATGTCAGATTTCAACCCTTCATTGAATTTCTTGTGGGATCCTAACTTCTCTGGAAGTTTGCGCATTATATGCCATAAACAATACCTATGAGGAGTTCCAGGGAAGACATGGGCAATAGCATTTTTCATTGCTCGATCTTGATCAGTTATAATTGCTTTAGGCGCCCTACCATTCATGCATTTTAACCACATTTGAAACAACCAAATAAAACGTTCGGTGGATTCGCTTGATAGCAATCCCGCACCTAATAGTATGGAATGGCCATGATGATTGACACCAACGAACGGAGCAAATGGCATATTATACCTATTTGTTAGGTACGTTATATCGAAGGACACAACATCTCCAAAATATTCATAGGCGGCTCGACTCCTGGTATCAGCCCAAAACACAGATCGTAACCTTCCCTCATCATCCACGTCTATGTTAGAAACGAAGCCAAAATTTTGATCTCTCATTCTTTGAAAATACTCATTAAGTGCTTCGCCACCTCCTCTGCCCAACCTTAAATATCTAGCCTTGTTAATGAAATTTCGACAATCTTTCTCTTGAAAATGTAGCTTCTCAAAACTCCCTGCTCTAACGACAAGCGAATAATAATTCTTGTGCATTTGTATACCGGAAATATCATTCATCTGGAGCATCCTTTGAGTGTATTCATCTAAATACCTGTGAGACCGAAACAATCTAGCCTTCTTCAGACTCACAGTCTCGTGGTTGTGAGAGAGTTCAATAGTGGTGAGAACCCATTTCTCATTACTATTCAACATGGCATTTACCTTCGCCTTACAATCTATCTTAATTGATCCCCGTGGCTATGACAAATTACAATTGGGCTTAGGATAGTATTTACCACCAAGTGCACAACCAATGGTCACATAAAATGCCCTACCATCATCATCTTTTTTTGTCCTATGTACCTTTACACCAAAACCCGTTTGCTTGGCAAATTGTTTATAATAGGCCACTAGTTCTTCCTCACTGTCAAACTCCATGCCTGTTTTTGGCGGTTCTACTTGTAATGCATCATCCCCAACAATAGTAGATCCCTCTAAATCTTCATTTATGTCAAGGAACATTTCTACAAATTCAGAATACAGAGATGGATTGGCATAAATTCAATACTAGTGTCATTAAAAATAAAAACATATAAAACATTAATACCAGCATCATGACATACCATCGACATCATGACAACTGCCTAAATTTTCTTCAAAACATGGACTAGTTGGTAAGGGTGATGCAATGGGCGTTTCTTGCCTCAAGTCGTTCGGATTACTAGACGAAGGATATTGCATAAATGGTGACATCTACTTAATACCTAATAGTTAGTTACGAAAAATGGAATGACTTTAAACAATTCAACATATTATTTTCTAGAATTTCAATAACATATAACTAGTATGAATCTTCAATTGTAATAAAGTCTTTCGGATTACACGAAGGAGAGTAAGGCAGATCAAAATGCATATCAAAATGAGGCTGTCATTATGCAACTTGTTAGGTTCAACATCACTTATTAGAAAATAAGACATCGACACGCATACTCACATGGTATACATTTGCATCCCCATCTGTATTTTGTCCTTCCATTAACTACTGTGAAATCAATGTCGAAGGCCCGGGTGTAATTCGATCTTCCTCCTCCCCCATCACACTAAAACAAAGAATCCGGTTCAGTTGACCCTTCTCTATCTTGTTATTATTTCAATAAGCATGTGATCTTACATGGCACAGATATATTTGACTACTTTTAGCATGGTCTTTCTAGAAGTACTAGGACTGTAGCGCACACATATATATAACTAATCATTCGTGTGGTTTTAGAGTGAATAGAATGAGCTGCACGATTCGTGTAACTTGTGATCTTACATAGCACACCAGTAGGTTCTATTGGTTCAAAGGTGGCTTCCAACAAGAAATGTCCAAACCATATATGTTATATACGGTACTAGTTAGCAAAACAAAGAAAAAGAAAAGCATTATAACTTCTAACTCATTATTGTTTGTTTATGTTATCTTTTAAAAATATTTCACGATTAAATGGCCTTCATTACTCGATCTAATAGTTTAAACGTATCAGTACTCTGTTACACTACTTGTTTGTGTATGATGCAGTATAATGTACTATGTTCTATATTGTTTTTCATGTGACACTACACTTGTGGTTTTTCATGTGACATTGAGCATCTCTCGTCGCGAATGGAAGCTGAAGTTGACATAGTGTCGCCAGCAAATGGAAAAGCAAGATTTACTTTACTTTCTACAAAATCTTCAAATGAATATTAATCTCTAAAACTGTAAATGTGGATGAAACAGGGGTCGACGGGTATAATTTTTGGCCGGTTTACTAAAAACTCACCTATGCCCTAACATTCAATAAACCCTAGAAAAAACTAAAAACTCACATATCTGAATAAAAATGGAAAAAGTAATCATAAAGATGGAAAAATAGTTGAAGAACGTTACTTACCGTCGGCGACAAGGTACAATTTTTGGGCAGTTTGCTTGCGTGGCCTCGTTGGGAGGAGGCGGTGGCCAAGGCAGAAGGATGTGTTTCTCGGGGTGGAGATGAAAAAATCGACGATTTCTGTCGGTGGCCGGCGCAGGGAGGTAGGGACAATTTGCCGATAGTGAACGCACGTTGCGGGTGAAGCCTCCTTTCGCGCGACAAGAACAATTCGTGTTCAAATCTTCAATAGGGTAAACGCACGTTTCGGTTTCTTTCTTATTATTTATAAAAAAAAAAATGCACGTTTTAGGAAGCATGGGTGTGAGTGTGTGCGGTTTGTACAGTAGGCGGTTCCTTAGAACGACTCTTTTTATTATATAACATCTGTTTTTTTATTTATTTTATAATTTATATTTTAACTTTTCTCAACTATCCGCATTTTTTAATTTATAAATATTTTATTTTATATCTGCATTTTTTAATGCTTTTTTTATTATATAATATATGATATTGTATACAGAGTGATATTGTAAATATTGAAAGATATGAAAATACTATTAATAGTTAGAAAAATTATTTAAAGTGAATAAATATATATTAAAAATATAATATTTAAATAATATAAAAAAATAAATAAATTAGCTGATGAATGATATATTATAAATTAGCTAATTTATTTTCTTCTGTATTTATTTTTGTAGTTTAGAAATTTAATATTAGATTTGTTATACTAATACATTTAATACGTTTGTATTTGAACAGGTCAAAAAATGTGGACCATCTATACATCAATAAAAGATATCACTCTAAGTACAACAAATTAGAAAATTAAGATAATCGTTGCAAACAAGTCACCTAAGCAAACAAGTCAACACTCACCAAAAAAGTACCAAAATTTAACATTAATTGATCATAAGGTATAGTATATGTTTGCATATATTGTGTTTTCATTTTTACTATCCTATGTCATTGGATCTTAATCTATTTTTACATATTAGTCCTTGTGTTAATGATGTGTAAATTATCTTTCTACAACATATTTTGTTAAAGAATAGAACAATTTTACGTAATTATCTTTTTAATTAACAACATATTATGTTAATTATCTTTTTAAAACCCAAAAATAATTTAAAATATAACAAATTTATTTTAGTAAATTATTCATTAGAATTTTTTGTAGTAAATTATTCATCATAATTTTTATATTACATAGGGAATCGAGTGCAGGCTACGATGTTTGATAGTGATATTAACTGTCAGGATGACACTTTGCATATTTTTCAATCATATTAAATTAGTAATGCATTTGTGAGACCAATAGATACGAATTACAAAACCGAAGCGAATCAGTATCAATAGATTTTGAATTCTAGGACAATAATTGAAGAAGTTTCAGACAATGAAGAGAAATTGGAGCCAGCAAAATATAAATTCATCCCATTCAATGAATTAGAGGATTACAAAGGGTCAATTGCATAAATAGGTAATTTACTGCTTATTCTTATTATTTAATTATCAATATATTAGCAATTTAAATTACATTTATCAGATATTTTAACTCTTGCGATCAAAATTAAGTCATGTAAAGAGGTAATTTCAGCATATGGACCAACAACTATACAAGAAATATATGTTATTAATCAAAGGTAAAAATATAATATTTCATGGCTTCTCAGTTCTTTTACAATTTCACTTCAATATTATTTTTGGCATCTTGTAATACCCCCTTCTCGTAGGTTAGGAGATGTCACTTAACTTTTTCTAAAACATTTAACCTGGAAAAAGAAATTCTTAGTTTTAATAATAGAAAATAAAGAATATTTATTCCAAAAGTGAAGTTATACATAAAATGTCTTTTTGCGACCTTAATTAGACATAACTGAAAGTAGCTTGTGTCTTAAGACATTTATTTGCTAGAAAACATAAGTTTAACTGAATAAATAAAAATCAACTTGTTTCATAAAGACACTTAGTTTTAATAAGTCTTAAAGATTTTAAATAGCTGCTCAAATTACTCCTGGCCTAGCTGCTCGCACTGGTTGTCTTCATCACTTGGGTGGTTTTAAAATCAGGAAATAAACTGAAATGAGTCGATGACTCAGTAAATAAATTCATCACAACATAAGATAATATTATAAGAAGTTTTTATAAAACTTATGCTGAATTCTGAAATATGATTGTACATGTTAATGCTGATGCCATGCATGACTGACTTGACTGGCTAACTAACTTAAGTGACTGGTCTGAATTAACTAATAGGTTTGACTGATCTAAACAGACTAACTGAATTGATTTAAATGATCTGATTTGACTGTACTAGTTTAGCTGAACTAATCTAACTGAGCTGATTGGCCAACACACTTAACCCTATATGCAAGGTTGTGCACCGGCCCTACGTCCCGTTACAGCAAGCGGAACCGCTGATGGTGCTCTAGAGTACTATGTTGGACCACGTTTAGGTTCGTGGCTTGCACATCCACCCTAATCTGATATCCATTGGTACCACACAACTAAATGGCCATCTGAAATAACTGATTTACTGAACTGAAACTAACTGAACTTTAACTGACTGAGTTAACTAAAAGACTGCTTAATTGATTAATTACTTTCTGATTTGACTTAATTTTATACTTGAACTTAACTCAACTTATGAGACTTATGTGACATGAGATGCATAATACATACTAATATAAATAACTAGTTGAATCTAAATGTGATGCTAAATGACATACTCGTGTGCTATGCGGTGCTGAGTGACATGCTTGCATGACGTGACGGGCATTTGAAAAGGGCTATCAAAGAACTGGCTTTACTAATAATATAAAATAATGTGAGGATCCTAGTTTTGTAATCAAATTTACTTACCTGGATGCGCTGCTTCCTGAAACTCACTTTCTAACTCGTTACCTATATGGATTACGAACCGTTACTAACTAAAAAAAACATGTCGTACTATTCTATTAAATTAAAAACAAGACATATCGACTAATAACATATATCATGAAACTAATAAATACTTTATTTTGAACCTCATACCATAAAAATCAAAAGTTTTTTCCAAAAAAATATTTTAATGACTAACATTTGTTATTTATTTATAGTTGGGGTAAATATTTACTTCATATAGTCACCATATAACATAAGGTTCATTATAGACTACTTCTAAAAATCTTAATTTACATATCATATATAAGGAGAAAAATTTAATAATTACTTATAAAACCTATGATCAAAGCTGATAATCTAATATCCTAATATTATATTTAAGGTAAATAAATAATATTATTAAAATATAATTCATTAGACAAATCGAGTAACAGAAAAAATGTATATTAAAAATAAAATCTTAGTTTTTCTGAAATAACTAGTTAGGCCCATCTTAAACACAAGGAAACAAATTAGGCCCAAATACTTGGATGGTCCGCACGGTTTAAGGCCCACGATCCAGCCCTATGTGAATTTATTAGCCTATATTTGTGATGGAATCCATCGGCTATAAGCATAAGGCAGCACAATTAAACATGAACTGGGGCTTGCAGAGACAACGGGACCGAGGGGAAAGGAAACAAAGAGGAGGGAGGGGTTCGCGTGAATGCTTACCAGAAGGAGAAATGAGTGCGGCGATTTTGGGTGGCTGATCAAGGCTCACGGTGTTGTCAGAGGTGGTGGCCGGCGGGGTGAACTGGAGATTTAAGGGATTTCGGTGGGTCTGGGCGGAAACGAAACAGAGAGATGGAGGGGTGTTCTCGCCGGAAATTTGCCGGAAAGAGTGGGGCTCCTCGGGGTAGGCTGGCCAGTGTTTTCTGTGGTGGCTAGAGGCTGTTCGGTGGCCCAAAGATGATCGGCGGTGGCTGGAGGTTTGGGGCGTCGATTTGTTGAGAGCAGAGTATGGTTTTTGCAGTTTTTGGTGTGTTTTTAAATTAGGAATTTAGTGAAAATTTATAGATGAAATGTGATAGGTTATGTGAAGATTTTTAGTTAGATTTTTAAAATTTGAATTTTGATTGGATTGGTTTGGAGTTGAAATTTTGATTATGTATGTATCCGAAAAGCTAACAAAAGAGCATAGATGAGTCCAGTTTTCGTTTAATAGTAAACTTGATCTGAGGTGTCTACCGATATTGTGGGGATACGAAATATTCAAAAATAAAATCTGGAAGGGCATTATGAATTTTGCAGATAGATTGGTTAGTTCTAAAATGAGTCTACCATCTCAAACCTATTGGAAAACCACTACCAATGGCGGAGGTGAAATACTAATAGTTAGAATTGTAAAATAATCCAATAATTAATTTTAAATAATAAATAAATAATTAAATAATTAAGTAAGAAAAAATATAAGTAAATATATAAAAGAATAAGAAAATAATATATAAGAGAATAAATAAATCCCAATTTTAGGGTCGGGATGTTACACATCTTCTGTTAAATTTTTTTTTATTTCAATTTTGTAGCTTAAACCACATATGTTTGACTATGTGGAGACATTTTGTGCAAGACAAATGTCAAAACTATTCAGAAATTATTGCAGATAAGCCAATTATACTTGCAACAAAGATAGTAGTTGGTTCTTATAATTATATTTTTAATAATTAAAAACATTTTATATTTTTTGTATTGTATATACTTGTATTAATAAGGATTTCTATTTCCAACCAAGGATTATCTTTTTCATCACGTCGATCAAGTAAATTTACAATCAATCCTCAAATTCCTGAGGCAGCTTCATTGCAGTAGTGATAATTCTCGCAAATTAATCATTATGTATTAATGCATTTATCTTATAGTTAATTAATTTACTATATGTGATTTCATATAGTTTAGGGATATAATTGACTTTTTGGTATGAATCGGTTTTAATTTTGTGTCAACAACTTTAAATTTTCTCAACTTTTTACAATAAATGTTGGCAGCTATATATTTCCTTTTTCTTATATCAATTTTTTTTGTGAATTTTAAGGGTGGTGAGTAATAATTTATTACTTGAAAGTATCATTGCAAGATGCTTGACATACCCATCTGCATCACTATCATCTGTTGGCATTCGAAAAATAATCAAGAATTGTGATATTGCAGGCTTCATGAAGGGTTTGCAACCCATGGCGGTAAATATTAATTTATTAGTTATAAATTCAGATATTTATACTAACATCTTTTTGTAAAAGTTATTTTTAATTTTACGTAGAAAGCAAAATTTTGGATAAAGGGAAAGATAATTGTGACTAACTTCTGCCAATTCTTTTATTACATGTCATGTGTTGCCAGTTCTTTTAATACATGTCATGTGTTGGTTGTAATAAAGGAACTGGATATGGATATAAAGAGAGTTTCATCTGTATATATTGCAAACACCAAGGTATTTCCCAACCACGGTATGTATCTTTTAAATTTATTTTATAATTTATATCAAATTTGATGTGTCTTTTATCAATTATAACTGAAAATAATATTTCAATCGCATTTATAATGCTCGAGCATATGTTGAACTTGATGATCATACTGAAAAACTAGCTGCTGTTATGTTTGTTGAAGTTGCAGAAGAAGTATTAGGTTGTTTAACAGTTGAGCTTATAAATCATGCGGGCAAGGTATTTTTTTTTCTGATGCTAAATTGAGTTTGGAATATAATTACTTATTTTCAATATACAAGTTCTTTGGATTTTTATTAATCATGTCAAGTTATTCAAAGTTTATTTTGTAGGAACATCTGTCATATATAGAAAACATTATTAAAAAAGCACCACAAAAATTATGGATGATTCAACTTTATGCAAATCCTGATAAACTCGACAAGCAAAAGTATAGGAATTTTAATGTCATCTCTATTTAGGTCATGCAAGATGATGCAAATGCTTGACCATCATCGTAGAATGATGAAAAAAAATCATATCTTCAACTAACATTTTCGTTCAACTTCTATCAAATTTTTCTCAAACAAGTTTGCTACAATTCTAGACTATGTCTATCTATAGATTATCTTACTGTTTTAACTAATGCTTTCAAATTATAATTTATGAAAACATTTTATTATTGTTCTCAACTTATCTATGTTTATCCGTTAAATATTTGTTAAAATTTACAATATTTTTTCTATGCATTATATTATTGATAAAAAATTATTTATTCATAAAAATAATATCAATTTTTAAAAATAATCACATAACTAAATAATAAACGTGCAAGCAAAGATACTTTAATACACGGTTAATACACCGTGGTCATTCATTTCATTATTGGCAGCCGATGTGCTGTTAGTGTTAACCCTTTTGCAGATCTATGACACCATCTATGCTTATTATCATCCTAAATAATGGGCAGGCCCATCCTTCTCGATCCCTCTGTTACGTATATGTATATTCAAAATATATTTTATCAATATATAATATTTTATTTCCCGATTTGGTTTTGATCATTTTGATCTATATTAATATATTGATTGTTTTGAATGGTTAATTGTTGGACCCAAAATTCTCCTTTTGTTTAATTTTGCTTTTGTTAGTTTAATGCAATTTTAATAAAAAAATTTGGTACAACAATTTCTATTGAAAAATGTCAGAAAAGCCTATAAAAACTTTAACGTGGAAAGTATAGTTTTTTTTTTTTTTTTTGTTCTTTGTCCTATAAAACTTCATTCAAAAGGATAAAACAATATCATTCTCAGCCTCAGTTTGGATTTAAAGTTTATCTCATCTATTATTATAAATTTTTATGTAAAATATAATAAACAATATGACTATTTTCGGGCCACCCAAATTATTTCTTATCTATTGGAATTCTACCATATGAGTATTAGTATATAACCAACTGATTTTCGGGCCACCCAAATTAATGACGTGATATCCTCTAATTTAGCATCCTATTTTCTTTTATTTATAATCTCCAACTCTGATTTTCGGGCCACCCAAATTAATGACATGATCTCCTCTAATTTAGCATCCTAATTTCTTTTATTTATAATCTCCAACTCGCAACTGAAATTAATTATTTTCTGTAAGAGCAAATACATCATGTATCAGATCGATCAGAGCAATAACAATTAAATAAATCTTTATTGTTACACATTTGATAATATATTTGAAATCATTTAAATTAATATAAAACGAAATATCACCCCCTTATTACATATAATCATGTATTTAACTTTTATAATACACGATAAATGAGCTTATTAATTTGGTTGCTTTGCACGTTGCTCATATTTATTAATCACTTTTTTAAAATTATCATATGGTCAAAATATTTTATTGGAATGCCTATTGAATCTCAACTCAAACATTTCAAAATCTTTATCTTCTTAGTGTTTGAATCCTTATGTGATTAGTTCTTAAAATCCAACTCTACGCTCTTCTTTATCTCTATGTTCAATTACCCAATTAAAACTATCTCTAATCCAAATTTTATGAAAAACTCTTTGTTACAAAACCAACTCCTAATTCCAACATGATCCAATCTCTAACTTTAAGTCTCCTCATCAAACAGGTTAATCTATTTTCCCTGTTTATAAAAACTCCACTAAACCCTCTGTCTATACACTCGCACAACAAAAACAAAAACTCAATATTTATTCACAATTTTATTCCTATTCATTCCACAAACTCTAATAAATCACAACTTCAAAAAATACCATTATCAGTGCCCATAATTACGAGAAGAATTGTTTATTTCTATGGGCACAAAACCATTCCATTGTATACGTAAGTCCCGTTGGAAAGTATGCGCATATATGTCCGCTCCACGGCTGCACGTACGAGAAGTAGATCCCTCGACAAAATAGGCATGCATCAATATTCGGTAACGCTCCAACATTATATAGTAACGTTTATGTCTTGATATATATTATTGTATGCTAATATATATGGAACTTGGCTTGGATGTCAATGGTATTCTTCTTTAAATTTTAATTTGAAGTATTTGATATAAGAGTTTAAATTAGGAGATTAAAGTTTAAGAATCGTATCATTTCAAAATTCAGATGGATGGACAGATAAAATTAAATTTAATAAAACAAATATTAACAAAAAATAAGAAAATCTATCAAGTTGCTGCTAGATAACAAATAGATCGATCATTAATATTGATTGAGTAGCATGCATGCATGGATAGAATTAAAGTATTGATCGTATTATACTACTATAAGTAATATATAATTTAAAGCTAATATACATGATTATATGTAATAAGGGGGTGATATTCCGTTTTATATTAATTTAAATGATTTGAAATATATTATCAAATGTGAAACAGTAAAGATTTATTTAATTGTTATTACTCTGATTGATCTCATACACACTACAAGAAAATTGGCCTGTTGTGACATTTTTATAGCAGTCAGATAGACTATTTGAGACATAAAAATGACATAACTGCCTATTTGGTTGCTATAAAAATTAGGGGTGTTCATCCGGGTTCCGGATTTGAGAATCCGGAACCCATATTCAAAATTTCCTTAAATCTTTTTTAAAAAAAATTCAAAAGTATTAATAAATATATAAAATTTTAAACCGGGCCGGATACAACTCGGCCCAGATGAACAAGCCTAATAGAAATGTCCCAACAGGCCAATTTTCTTGTAGTGACCTGATGTATTTTCTCTTAAAGAAAATAATTATTTTCAGTTGCGAGATGGAGATTATAAATAAAAGAAATTAGGATGCTAAATTAGAGGAGATCACGTCATTAATTTGGGTGGCCCGAAAATCAGTTGGCTATATACTAATACTGAGATGGTTGAATTCAAATAGATAAGAAAGAATCTAACTCAATTCAAAATAAGAAATACTGAGTTTGTGCAGTTGAATGTTGTATAATATCATATTGGAATGCCTATTGAATCTCAACTCAAATACTTCAAAATCTTTATCTTCTTAGTATTTGAATCCTTATAGTGATTAGTTCCTAAAATCTAATTATGCGCTCTCCTTTATCTCTATGTTTCGAAACCAATTCCTAATTCCAACATTATCCAATCTCTAGCTTTAAATATCCTTATCAAACACGTTAATCTCTTTTCCCTATCTATAAAAACCCCACTAAGCCCTCTGTCTATATACTCGTGCAACAAAAATAAAAATTCAATCTTTATTCACAATTTTATTCCTATTCATTCCTCAAACTAATAAATCACAACTTCAAAAAGAAACCATTATCAGTGCCCATAATTACTAAAAGAATTGTTTATTTCTATGGGCACAAAACCCTTCCATTGTATACGTAAGTCCCATTGCAAAGCATGCACATATATGTCCGTTCCACGGTTGCACGTACGAGAAGTAGATCCCTCGACAAAATAGGCATGCATTAATATTCGGTAACGCTTCAACATTATATTGTAATGTTTATGTCTTGATATATATTATTGTATGCTAATATATATGCGTAAGAACTTGGCTTGGATGTCAATGGTATTCTTATTTAAATTTTAATTTGAAGTATTTGATTTAAGAGTTTAAATTAGGAGATTAAATTTCAAGAATCATATTATTTCAAAATTCAGATGGGCGGACAGATGAAATTAAATTTAATAAAACAAATTAACAAAAAATAAGAAAATATATCAATTAAAGTCGCTGCTAGATAACAAACAGATGGATCATTAATATTGATCGAGTAGCATGCATGCATGGGTACAATTAAAGTATTGATCGAGTAGCATGCATGCATGGGTACAATTAAAGTATTGATCGTATTATACTATAACTAATATATAATTTAAAGTTGATATACATGATTATATGTATTAAAGGGGTGATATTTCCTTTTATATTAATTTAAATGATTTGAAATATATTATCAAATGTGAAACAGTAAAGATTTATTTAATTGTTATTACTCTGATCGATCTGATAATTTATTGCTTACATTTTTTGTTCTTTTCTTTACAAGGCAGTCTCCATCTCGTGAGGTAGAAAAACCAGGTTCAATATTTTTATTACATTTGATTTCTTATTTTGTTCAATGTAAGAATAAATGGAATTGTTTATAGCATTTCAGATGTACTGTAGAGGTGCGGATCTCACATTAAATAGTTATTATTTATCCATTTAATCTTGCTTGTGTAGAACAATACCCACCAGTTCAAAGAATTGTTTCCTTCATTAACATAATGAGAAGTGGTAAGATTGCTTTAATGAATATTTGTTTTAAAAGGATATTATTAGATTTTGTAAAAGTAATGTTTGGAAACTGATTTTTGAAGATCATGGGAAACAACCTGCAAAAAAAGTCATGTATAGAGATTTACTAGAAAAGAAAACGGAAGAAATCCGTAGAAAACAGAGAGAAAAGTATGCTAGAAAAAAACATCTAAAAGTAATTCGATTTAGTTAAATGATTCCACTTCATTTCATGGTGATGACTTTGCTTCATTTGTTGGTGATCAAATGACTACGTCAATTGATGAACCTTCAAACGATGATGTCTAGCATATAGACAACGTTCAGGACTTTGGTCTTGCTCAAAGAGTGTCAAAGAGACAACGAAACTCTCACGTTCATATTGATATCATTAAACTGCCTTCGTCTTGTGAAGTATGTGTTCCTCCTGGTGATTTCTTTTCATATTTCTTATTCAAGCAGGCTTATATTCTTTTTCACTAAATTTCTGAAACATGTTATACAAATAGGGTCCATGTGTTGTTCGAGAAGAGTCAAGTTTTGAAACAAATACACCAACACCTACTAGGGGTAAAAAACAAATATAAAATTAGTTCGTTCTTTTAATTCCATCATCAACTCTTCCTACTCTTTCAGTGATATTATTAGTCTGATCATTTAAAGAATTTGACAAGTTTGCATATGTTGTCTTATCTTCATTTTTTTAATAAATTAGGTCAGCAATACTACCGCTCTACTGCACTTGGACAATTATTGCAAGTCATGCCATTTGAAGCATAATCTTTGCCATATGGACCTTGTTGCAGACATTGTAAAGTAAAGCGATTTCATCATGAAACAACTGGTTTTTGCTATGTTGATGGTACAATTTCTTTGACCACAAATGATGTCCCTGATGACCTTTATGAGTTGTTCACCTCCAATACAGATGAATGTGCACATTTTAGGACCTATATTCAGACTTATAATAACAAGTTCACTTTTACACCTTTTGGAGTCTCTTTTGATAGAGATCTTTGTAGGAGAAATAAAGGAATTTATACTTTTCGAACTTAGGGACAGATCTATCATTATATCAAAGATTTGCTTCCTTTAAATGGTTGTCCTTCTTATCTCCAATTGTATTTTTATGATACGGAGCATGAATTAGAAAATCAAATTTCTGATTCAAACAGAATGGACCCATCAATTGTAGCTAAACTCATCGATATTCTTCGCATCAATCCCTATTCTTTGTTCTTTCGTTCTCTTGGTGATTTTCCAAATTTGGAAAATCATAATCCATATAAAATCCGATGCTAGCCTAGATCAACGTGTGTTCAATGCTCCAACATCTTCACAAGTTGCAGTAATATGGGTAGAAAATGACAATGCAGATCAGCTAAGAGGCTGAGACATTTTTGTCTTTAGTAATTCTAGGGGAAGTCATATAGTTCAGTATTATTTTGGTTGTTATGATCCACTTTAGTATCCGTTGTTATTTCCTTTTGGCAATATTGGTTGGCATCAAGGCATTGAAAGGGTTAGTAGAGGAAGCATATTAATATGTAATAAAACAACCCAATCAATACATCCCTACCGATCATTGTCTGCAAAATAATTACTTGTAAGAGAACATCAAGGTTAGAGTGTACTCTTAATCTTTTCACTTTGTATTTACTTTGTAGACATCCAATTTAGTAATATTTCATTCCCTTCAACTTTTGTAGTATTAAACAGAAGAAGGAAGGATCCAATTGTTTCATGTCATGAATATTATTGTTACAAATTGCAAATAAGAGAAAATGCCATGTCAATTTTGTTACTATTTGGTCGTCTATTGCAACAATTTGTTGTTGATATGAATGTTAAGATCGAGACATCAAGATTAGATTATTTTCGAAACAAACAACAACATATTCGATCTGAGTTATATCAAGGCATTGTTGATACCATTACTCTTGGGGAAAATAATACTTCTAATATTGGAAAACGGATTATTATGCCTTCGTCATTTATTGGAGGTCTAAGAGATATGAGAAAAAAATATATGGAAGCAATGGCTTTAGTTCAACGTTATGGCAAACTAGATATTTTCTTAACAATGACATGCAATCTAAATTGGGAAGAAATTTCAAATGAATTAAGCATGCATGAGGAGAGTCAAAATCGTCCTGATTTGATTACTTGAGTCTTTCATGCAAAATTAGAAAAATTAAAGGATCGATTATTCAAGCAGTACATTTTTGGAAAAATCTCAGCATATGTCTATGTTATTGAGCACTAAAAAAGAGGGCTTCCACATGCGCATTTTTTTAATTATATTATAGAAGAATTGGAAACTCTATGCTCCTGAGTCCTTTGATGAGATTGTATCAGCAGAGATACCTGATAAAAATATGAATTTGCACTTGCATAACGCTGTTGTCAAGCATATGATGCATGGACCATGTGGAGTGTTGAATCCAACAAATGTTTGCACGAAAAAAATTGGTTGTTGCAAAAGTCATTATCCAAAAAATTTTGCATCATGTACAACCGTTGGAAATGATTGCTTCCCAATATATTGGCGTTCTGACAATGGAAAAACTGTAAAAGTGAGAGGCCACATATTAGATAACCGTTGGGTTGTTCCATATAATCTATATTTGCTTGCAACATTTGACTGCCACATTAATGTTGAGATTTGTTCTGCAATAAAAGCGGTCAAATATCTTTATTTACAAAGGGTATGATCGTGTTGCTTTCAATTTAGTTTCTGAACAAAACAATCAACAAGTTGATGAAATCCAATAATTCCAATTGGCCCGATGGATTGCTCCGCCTGAAGTCATGTGGAGAATATATGGTTTCATTGTTAATGAAATGTACCCAGCAGTGTATAGTTTATATTTACATCTTGAGAATCAACACCAAGTGACTTTCCGAGCAAATGAAGACTTAATCAATATTCTCAATTCTGATCGGTCTACAAAATCGATGTTAACAGAATTTTTTGCTTTAAATCGAGTGGATGAAAATGCCAAGACATTATTGTATAAAGAATTTCTAGAATTTTATGTCTGGAGCCAACAATACAAAGAGTGGACTCCTCGAAAAAAGAAAATGGTTACAGGTCGAACTGTTACAGCAAATCCATTAGAAGGTGAGAGGTATTATTTGCGGATATTACTAAATCAAGTAAGAGGACCTTTATCATTTGAGGATCTTAAGATAGTTGATGGTGTTGTAGTTCTAACATTCCGTGAGACAGCAACAATACATGGTTTGCTATAGAGAGACAGTAGCTTAGAAAATTATTTACATGAAACATCTCTATATCAAATACCTTCCAGTTGGAGACGACTATTTGCAACTATGTTGGTTTATTGTAATCCAACAAACCCAATGGAACTTTGGGAACGTTTTGAACAAATTATGTTAGTTGATTTTAAGTCAACTAAAGATTCTTAATCAAATGTAAGAATGCAAGTTCTATGCACAATCTCTTTTACACTTGAATCAATGGGGAAAGACATTAATTCCTTCCTTCTTCTTGATGACGACATTTATTTTGATGAAGACGAATTTCAATCTAGGGAAATCGATGATGAATTGGCTATTGAAATTCCAGAAGAAGATATTGATGCATCAGAAGCCCTTAATAGTGAACAACGACATGTCTACAATTCAATGTTGGAAAAAGTTTTTACAAACGGAAATGCTACATTCTTTATTGATGGCCCTGGTGGAACAAGGAAGACATTCCTGTACAAGGCACTTCTAGCCGTAGTATGATCAAGAAAATTAGTAGCACTTGCAACTGCGTCATCTATTCTTCCTGGGGGTTGAACAGCACACTCGCGCTTTAAGATTCCATTGGATACTGAACAAAATAGCACGTGTTGTGTCAGCAAACAAAGTGCTATGGCAAAGTTATTACGTATAGCAAGGTTAATTATATGGGATGAGGCCCCTATGTCAAGAAAACAACACATCGAAGCATTAGATAAAATGCTCCGAGACATCAATGATTCAGAGTTAACATTTGGCAGAAAAGTTGTTGTTTTCGATGGAGATTTTCGACAAGTTTTACATGTAGTTCATAAAGGAACAAGGCAAGAACGGGTTAATGCCAGTTTGGCATCTTGCCTACATTGATCAAGTTTCGTTTGATTAAAAATATGTGAGCACGATTGAATCCAATTTTTTCAGATTATGTGTTAGAATTAGACAATGGAATGCCACTAATCACAGTTGATGAAACCATAAAAATTCCTAATGGCATGCTTGTTCCCTATGAAGATGACTGCATTTCTTTGGATTATTTAATAGATGTTGTTTTCTATAATATTCATGAATATTCAATAAATATTTCAGCTATGATGAATCGGGCCATATTAACATCAAATAATAGTTATGTTGATGAAATAAATGCATTATTAATTCATAAGTTTCTTGGTGAGCTTACGCGATGTTTTAGCTTTAATGAAACAGTAGATGCATCTGAACAATTAGTTATGGAGGATTTTCTAAATACTCTAACTCCAAATGGACTTCCTCCTCATGAATTATTACTGAAGAAAAACTGTCTCATCATGCTTCTTAGAAATATTAATTCTTCAGAAGGATTATGTGACAGAACACGTCTAATTTGTCGGGTTTTTGATCAAAATGTCATTGATGTAGAAATTGCAGTTGGACAACATAGCGGAAAAAGAGTTTTTATTTCAAGGATCTCATTCTTACTAAGTGTTGATGAAAATAGTGGACTTCCATTCAAACGAACTCAATTTCCAGTATGAAACCAGACCATCTCATTCGTCTCAACCCAGCCAAGATTTGTTGCATAAGACAAACCAAGCAAATCAAAAATTGCATCCATTTCCCAATCTAACAGCCTGCATATAAAATTCAAATTATATATAAAAACTATTTCTTAACTTGTAACTAGGCATTCTCTTTCGTACACTTCCTATGTAGTTGGGCTATGCCCATTTACATGAATCAGTAAAACTTTATTTGAGTTGGAAAGAAAATTATATATAAACTCCATTCATTATTTAAGTCCTTCCAAATTGTGAGGACTTAAAAGAATAAACAAGTTTTACCACAATCATGTAGTATTTTATAGGGATGAAGTACAAATTACACCCATCCAATTCTCATCTACCTCCCCTAGAGTTACACAACAGATGCCAGGAGAGCGATCAACTAAAAACACAATGATATAAATTTTAAAAGGCTGAAAACATGCTCAAGCATAAGCCCCATTGTGAAGAGATATCACATATGGATGGAGATCAAATATAGCCAAAAATTTGGAATCTCCCATATTGTTGAGTTTCAGACACTTTACGGCCAATATTTCTGCAAAACTTGAAGCTATTTACTGAGATGGAATCCACTCATCTCCTTGGATAAAATTCTCCACGGAATATGTGAGTATGTGCTCTGTTGGGATCTGGCTACTCCAGTTTACTCTGTGGGACAACTTGGAGCCCGGTCCAGAATTCCCAAATTCCCCATAATAGAGTGTTTTCAATCCAATATCGCCATTCCATGGCATCCAGCCTTCTGGTTTAATAAGAACTTCTAAGTTACAGTGTATAAAAACTGTCCTTGAGTACTCCTTCCATGGCCTCCCCAAATAAGTCTTGTGTACTTCAGGTTTGCTATGATACAGTACCATGTATTCCTCGGTGCCATTTATCAAGCAATTCTGAAAAACAAAACCTGTGCATTGTGCAGGGTCGGTTCTGCCATGTGCAGTGACAACATTGTCCTCGCCTTTTGTTGGATTTACTTGCCGGGGGCGGATTAAGATCTGGCATCCTTGAAAAACAGATGCTGAGTTTCCAAAAATGAAATCCACATTTCCCTGGATGCGGCATGATTTGTAGAATTGGCGGAGGGAGCGGGCATAGAGTGTATCTTGATTGCCTAAAAACTCGCAGTTCTCAATGACAGATAGATCACTGTCTGATCTGAAGGCCACTGCTTGGTGTGCATCAGGACCCGCAGTGTTCTGGATTGTGAGGCCGCTGGCCATGAATCCATCACCAGTAACAACTGTTTCAGAACGATTCAAACATAAGAACAAGAAGGGATTAACAAAGAAAAGCTCAAACTCATAAATTTTACGGAGTCCTGACATCTGACTTCTCGGGAACTTCTTCTACCACTTCATAAAAGAAGTCATCTACAATTGTAGTCAACATTTTATCTTTTGTTTTAGTTCTAACTAGCCCTTTTTCGTACGCTCTTGCTACTAAATAGTTAACTGTAAATAAGTTTGCAACCCAACCCAATTTCATTTCACATGGGCTATAGCCTCTACATGATGACAAAGGCTGGAAGGATGGCTTGTAAACATCAAACACATTGATTGTTCACTTATTCAGTGAAATACAGCCAAGCATCGTGTGACAGGGGAGGGTGCCCAAGTCAATGGTTAAATAATGACCCAAGAACTTAATTGTCTTGGGCATTAAGCATTAAAAATAAACTTTATTTGGTAGGAATGCACACAATGTAAGGTGACAAACTGATGGAAAAATCTAAGTGCAAAAGGCTGTAAAATCTACTAGAATAATTGATTCATAACTGCCTAACATGAGCACCTTCCCAACAGCATTTATTGACTCCATCCGCAACCTTGAAAAAAAAAAACATATACCCAAAGAGAAAAGACAAAACAATAACAAGGAAGAATGGCCAGACACCTAATATAGTAATAATTCAAAAGACTTGCCTACTGTGGCTGTGTTGAATGGCGAAATCCCAGGCTGGCCGACGTTCAACGACCCCGTAATGACCGTTTTACCCATCCCATCTCCTAAAAACACCACGTTCTTCTTCTCTAAAGGGATTCTGACGATTTCCTCGTACACCCCCTCCCTTATATGTATCACGAACTTCCGTTCCCCAGCGTTATCACGGGCACCGTTCACTGCCTCCTGTACCGTTTTGTAGCACCCGCCACTCCCGTCCTTACACACGGTCGCGTCCGCCGTTAGCTTCGACGGGAAACCGCCCCCGAAATCTGACACAGAGCCACCACCTCCCTCCCAGAGCCCGTCCCGCTCGGTCTTGGGTGGGGCCCACGACGCGGTCTCGTTCCCGAAAATACCGTACGAAAACACCATGCTCAGCGCGTTACTGGTGAGCCCAACCAACGAGTCCAGAAACGACATTGTCGAGTTCACCATCTGGGTGTCGTTCGCGTACTTGAGCGCGGACCAGCAATCGTATTGGTAGAGCAAGGCGGCGCTCATCCAGATCCTCGCATCCTTGATCCTGCCATGTGGCAGTGCGTCTTCGGTAGTCCGAGAGATCCGATACTCGGAGATTCTGAGGGACTCCAGGCAGTTATTTGCGGCCGTGGTGCGGTTAAGGTTCCCAGCGGAAGAGTCGAGGATGGATTTGACCATGGATTGGGCGGTGTGGAGATTCTGGGAGGAGACCCAGATGGCGGACTGGATGAGCTGGATAGGAGTGGGGTTGGGGGGAACGTGGTTGGATTGGGTCAGAGAGGTCTCGCATGGGCTTGGGAAGCGAGTAGCCTGGCAGGCCCGGCGGATTGCGGGAGAGATGGAGGAGGAAGAATCAGTTCGCGAGACTGAAGGGAGGGAAAGAAAAAGGACAAGGGAGACAAAGAAGATGCAGGCCATGGTAAATTACAATAAGTGTGGATGGCTTAGAAAACAGGAAGAAGGTGTTGGAGCTGCTTTTATGGACTAGTTTTGTCGATTTTCTTTGATGAGTGGTGGTCATATCGAATCGATTCACTGAAATAACGCGCAGCGGTGAGAGACATCAATTTGGATGGTAGTGCGAGTATGGACGCATTATGAGAATTCGGAGGCAAACAAAGGGTGGTGGAATGCTCTGTTTGGACCTTACTGGAGAAGACGGGTCACGGGGGAAAACTTCGGTTTTGTTCCGCATAATAAAGAAAATGCTGGTTCCCTGAATTTATTTTTGGAGATGGAAGAGAAAGATAAAAATTTAAAATAAAAATAAAATTTATTGTAATATATTTTTTAAATATTAATTTTATTTTACGACTTGAAAAAAATGTTTAAAATTTAAAAAAAATTAAATTGTTTATTTTATTTTACATAAAAAATTATAAAAATATAATGACAAAATTACAATGGGATAAGATAAAATAGTTTAGAAAAATAAACAAGTCCTAAATGATGAGGTAGTGCCTACTAATTGGATATTAATACTAAAAGAATATCTGGGGATCGGTCTGTCCGATCTCTTTCAAAAGCGGATTACACCGGCGCGATCGGTCCGTCCAATCCCCTTCAAAATCGGATCCCACCGATTTTGAAAGCGGTGGGCGACACCATCCACCCCATCGTGACCGCTGGCATCCGGCAACCCCACCCCTACGACGACGACACGCGACGACCTCTGATGTGCCCCATGGAGCTTTAAACCCATTTCGAACTCAAAACAGGTTTAAGGCTCCATGGGACACACTGGAGGTCACAAAACAGGTTTAAGGCTCCATGGGGCACACCGGAGGTCGCCGTGCCTCACTGTCGCAGGGGTGGGGTTGCCGGATGCCGGCGGTCACGGTGGGGTGGGCAATGTCGCCCACCGCCACCGGCACCGGTGCCATCTGGGCTGAGGCCGAACATCCCTTTAAAATCATCTTCATTTTATTTTTTTATTATATTTTTTATTATGTTTTTTTTTATTTTATTTTTTTATTGTGTTTTTTAAAATTTATTTTTTATTGTATTTTTTAAAAATATTTATTGTGTTTTATGTGAGGATTGTTTTTAATGAAGATCGGATTGATCAATCCTTAGCGTCTCCCTAATTCTAATTCCACAGGAGTGGCTCTAATGCCAGCCACCCTTACTAAAAAAAGTCCAACCCCTCCAAATGTAAAAGTTGTTTTCATTTATTCCCTTCCTCCCATCCTCTCTCTATCCCTCATCTAAGATCTGGAGTTGAGCCAAGCCCCTCTATTGTTCTTTGTTTGGAGTCGACCTCCCTCCATTTCGCTCAATAACAACCCTAGCCTCCATCAACCTCCGTTCGACTCTCTTTTAAAAGTTATATTTCTGTTGCTCAAAATTTCATTTTATTTACATCTCTTGCTTTTAAAAAAATCGATCGATATTATTAGCTATAGTAATAGGAAAACACTTTGTTTTTCATCCCTTTGTACTAACAAAAATACTAAGGACAAATGCCAGAAACAAACGACAAAAATATGCCAATTCATAGTTTGTGATGTTTGGTATATGCTGTGTTGTATAATATATGTGAGTTGAGAAGTGAAAAAATGGATTCAAAACTGAAGGAAATAAAAACGGTATATTTTATTTATCATGCTATATCGGTTGACATTTGTCTCTTGCTTGTCTCTAACATTGCTCTTATACTAATTATTTGCTTCACTAGATTGTCTCAATGCTCCTGAATATAGTCCCCTTTTTGGGGGAGATCCATCTAAAAGGAGCAAACTTCTTTTCATTTGCTCATTTATTTTCCTTGCCTAGCATTTTAATTAAAATTGCTAAGCAATGGCCGACTAGAACCTTTTTATTAGAACATGCCTAGAGATTTTATGTGAAGTATTATAGTTCTCGAATTCTAGTGTTTATCCGTTTGTCGCAAATTCAATGTTTGAAAATGGTAATATTAATATTAGCACAAGATTTGAATCCCTTATTGGAGATGTTCGAGTTAGTTACATGTAATTTTTCTTGTACAAGTTGAGATGTATTCTGATTCTCATTGTTATCTCCCTCATCCTTCTCTCCTTTCAAAATTTTATTTTTCTTGTTATCAATATCCAGTGTATCCTTATGTCAACAGAAAGCTCATGGTTTTGAAATATGACCATCACAATTGAGCTGGAAGAAAATGCCTAAAGAGATGGTGAAAAATATCTTGTACTAAAAGGACCTTTATTTGACTTTGCTTCTTGTTCTGTTATGGTCTTGGGTCCTCTGAGTTACACCATAAAACAATGGAAGCCTTGTTACTTTCTTCTTAAAACCTGCTTTTGGCTATTATAAAGCCTTGTTATTGAGAAGATGAACATTGATAGCGACTAGGTTTGGTGTAAATCTTTTATAAGGTTACTGGTTCGAATTTGTTTTGTATTTCTAATACCAAAACAAGCTCAGATGCAAGTGTACTTGCAAATTATAATTACTTTTGGCTCTTTAATTTGAGATGAAATCAATGCTGTTTGTTTTCAAAACTCAGTTTTACTATTTACTACTCATTTCGTACTTTTAACTCATCTCAACCACTAATTAATTTATTCAACTCATCTCAACTATTCATTTTATTACTATTCATAACTCATCTCATCTCTAAATCCAAATAGGACGGGCCATAACATGAAATAGGGACTTAAAAGTTTTCATAAAAAAATTGCAGCCACAAGAAAAAATTGCAGCAGTAATATTCACACGGCCACAAGAAAAAGAAAATCAACATAGCCTTCCACACATCACACATTTTTTTAACTTTTATTAATTTTTTATTTTATCAAATATTAGATATGCAAATAATGAACGGAAAAATATAAATAGTTTAAGAAGAATAAAGTCAAAAAAAGAATATATATATATATATATTGTGTGTGTGTGTGTGGAAGGTTGCATTGCATGACTCCACAAAAGAATATTACAAGAAAAAATTGTAACAGTTGCTTGATCATGATCCATGTCCCCTTGGGAAAAAACTGCTATCAGTTCTTAAAAAAATTTCAAAGTCTACATAGCTGGAAACCAAGTATCCAAAGTTAAATTGTAGGAGAAATGCATAGGCAATTAGACCTAGAAAACATTATAAAAGAAGAGGTCAAACTTGATTGATAAAGCATTACAATACTCACAACGTCTAAAATTTACAATAGTAATATGTTTAAAGAGACAAAATTATATACACTAAAAATAGTCATCTCTACCAAAAAAACATGTTATCTCCCACAAACGATAATTCATAGAAAAAGTCATCTCCACTAATTATACTTTGGGTAGTGAAAAATTTGCTTATAAAAGGCTGAAATTCGATAGGACCGAAATATTGGCCAATACGGTCGAAATACTAGCCAGAACAAGCCGGTATGATCGGTATTTAAACTGGTACAAAATAAACATAGTTTATGTACCGCTCAACTAGCTAGTACGATACGGTATTCAAAACTATGCTTGGTAGTCCCCCTTTCTTTCTCAAAATTTCCAATAAAAAATAAAATTGATAGTTGTCATAAGAACAAAAAATCCAAAATAGTAGCAGATTCCATGGACCGATACCAACTATTTCGGTGAACACAAAATGGTTACAGGTCCATATACGTAAAAAATGAGAAACGAAAAGAAGAAAAATAACAAACAAAAATATCCTCTATGCAAAATGATGAAAAAAAATACTTCATCTACCATTTCAAGGGACTCACAGGATTGGAATGATGATGCAACTCTTAGGGTGTCAATCCGTTTCTGATTTGAGGGAGGGAGAGGTTGGAAAGGGAGGAAGGGAGGGAAAAATCAATGTTTTTTTTTTATTTTAATTTTGACTACTCTTGGGTTTAGATTTTAAACTTGCTACGTCATTCGGATATGGGATTTGGGTAATTTTTTTAGGGGGTCTAGCATTACTCATCAAATAATTTATCAACTTTATTCAAATAATAATAATAATAATAATTTGGCAACTGCATGCCGTGAATGAATATTAATAGACGAAAATGAATTGTTTTGAATTTTTGCTCTACTCAAACCTTTTGTACCAAGATTTGTTATAGTTATAAGAATTCATAGATATCAATTCAAAAATAAATAAATAAAATCTAAATACTATGTTGGAACCATTTCTTCTTCTATATACAGCTTGTGACTTTTGTCCTTTTCATGATTCCAAGTGATGTTTCAAGTGCCCAACAAAGTAAGGCAAATCAACTTTCTCTACCACCCATCCCTACAAAAATAAAGAAATAGCAAATTTACTAGGTTCTTTGTAAAAACAAAAACAGAGGATTATAACTCGATGGAAGAATTGAAATTATGTCATTATTCCAATTTTTGGGAGTCATCTTTTTTTTTTTTATAATCTTCTTTCATGAACTTAAATGCTTTTGCCAACAATTTGCTTATAAAAATATGCACCAGAGTCTAGAGTAAACCTGTGAGGGGAGTAATTTCCAAGGCCTGGGCTGAGTTGAGCAGGCTTAGCCCACAAGGCTCAGTGATATGAATTAAGATTAGGTTAAGGAAGGCCGGCCGGCCCAAGAAGCCCATGGTAGGAAAAGAAGGGAGATGCCTCGAGCATGTGGCTTAGCTAGTAGGACAGATGGTTGACAATCCACGACCAAGGTATCAAGAACAACCCTGACACCCAAGTACAAGGGTTGTGCAAACTAGGGTACTGAGCAATTGGCCAACAACTCAAGCACATAGTATTAGGGACAACCCGTGTACTCAAGTGCAGACGACTGGACATGTTTGAGTAATATAGGCTCACCTAATTTGAGGGTACGCTACATTAAATGGAAGACAACATCAAGCACGACACAATACAGATTGAGGTCTCAGTGTGGCTACCACAATCAGGCGTGGGTACCCTACCACCTAGCAGGAAGCTGGCACATGATGCAACTGGGTTACGAGCGACACCGCCACAATACAACTAGCAGGTACAAAGGATACCATTCCAAACCTCTTTATCAAAAAATCTCCCTGGCCAGGCATATAAATACCCCTTCTCATCCCTTGAGAGGGTCTTTGTAACACCCTGCTCTTGAATCATAGAAATATTAGTAAGTTTCATAACAAAATACTAGGTAAAGAGATCCAAAATTTTGAAACACCTCATTTATTGAAAGAATCCTTCTACAGAGCAACCATTATAGCAATGCACACAATGTACTCATTACATAGCTGCTTCTGGTGCTTTTTTTCTTCTGCCCAAAACTGTGGGTTTTATTCAATTTAAAAGACCCCCATTCAAATTCATCCCTCAAATTGCGAAATATCTTTCCTCGATGACAACCCACAAAACACCCTTCCTCTAGCCAACACCACTTGACTACTCTGCCTCTCTTGTCACTGCCACCGAGCGACGATCCTCCATTTGCCCAGCACCGCCACTCCTCATGAGCTCATTGAATGAAGCGAATTTGACTTCAGTCCCACAAAATCCACCCTTCTTCCTCACCATGAACTCGCATCGAGGAAAAAGTTACTTAATCAAGAAGGTGCGTCGTATGGATTACGGGTCTTAACAGATTAGGTTTGATTTTTAAACTAACTAGCCTCATTTTCATATTCTATATTGTAGGGATCCTTGATTAGCACCTTGCCTAGGGCTCTTAGAGATGTGTTGTGTATATTTCTTTCTGTAGATATTATTCCATATTTTTTCAAGTTGGATTTTAGGTTGTTGACTTTATCTTTTAGCTGGCTTACATATAAAGTAAATTTCTAGTCTGATATTAGGCTTACATCTATTGTGGCCACTGTGCTTTTCTCATCTTGCATTGTTTTTGGATGCATTTTGGGTGATCTATTGACTAGAAGTGCCCTATTATTTCACTTAGTTTCCCTTGTGCATACGTTTGTGTACGCAAGTAACTCTTATTGAGGAAAAGATATGGCATGATAATTTGAGATGGTTTGACCATGTATGATGTAGATGAAGTAATGTGCTATATTCGATGTAGATGCAATGCCTTGCTAAACTCTTTTGTCCAAATTGTTTAGGAAAAATCAATCGGGCATGTTCACTGAGTAGAGTTGCACTCTAGGAGAAAGTTGTCCTTGATGGAGATAACCTTTAACATGGACTAAACAAGGACCTTAGTTTCAAACCAAAAGATTGGACTGAAAATATTTGTTTCTTCCTTTTTTTTTTCTAAATAATGGAATTTTTTGGACTTGAAGGTGTTTGTGCAGTGTAGACAAGTTTTTATTTTTTATTTTGACAAAGCAAAGGAACCTATATTTTCATAAATAGCTCTAACTTATCATGGTTGGACTCCGTCTTGTTGTTTCACGTTAGAGTTTCTAAGAAGAGTTAAGGACAATCTTGAAAGCATTAACATGGAAATGCTTTTTACCTTTTATATCTTTTGTTAAACACCTACTTTTCCTTGAGAAAACTTGGCATCTTTTAGGCTATGTTTTATAGCCTTTAAGAGAGTTATTCTCTCTAAATTAAGAAGCACAGTTCTTGCCAAAATCATAAGCATTTTTTTATTCTACACTTACAATCAACCCATTTAATAAGATCAAATTTTAAAATAAGCTCTTACATTTTGTTTTTGGTGATACTTTTGTCAAGGTAAAGTCCTTTGGGGAGTTTTGAGAAAGATTTGAAGTTTTTGAGTCTCCCTATTTTTTTTTTTTGGAAAAGAGAACCAAGCTTTCAACCCAATAGTGTTTAAGCAATATTTACAAATATTGAAATTCTCTTTTTACCCTTATATGGCTAAATATATCTAACAATTTCTGCAATTAAATTTGTTAGATATCAATAGTGTGAATATTCAACAATATGCAATAAATAAATTACCAAGAATAACACACTGATTGGTTACATGGAAACCCTTTGAAGAACTCTTCAACGGTAAAACCCTATGAGACAACGAAACCCAGGAAAGCCAATTTTATTGATTGAAAATCATATTACAAGTAAGCTATAAAATTATAAAACCTTTATCAATTGACTTCCTTACTTAATCGGACAAACGACCCGTTTATCTCTACCGCAATAGTAGCCAGAACCTTTGGTGTTCTTCAATTTATTTAAAATCACACTCGCAAGTGTTTAGATCTCTCAAGAAAAATTATTCACACAATTTTTCTTCAAAAAGGCTCTCCAATATCTTTAAATATGTGCTTTAGCCGAAAAACCCTCATTAAGGTTACAATTTGACTTTATTTAAATAGTCTATCCAAAAAGTGTTGCTGAAACACATCTGCTGATAGGTCGTCCTTCATCAAAATTCGCTTGTTGAGAGGTTGCTAACAAGCTTTTGGATTTTCTGCTGTTATTTGAATTTTGAATTTGCCTTATGAATCTATCCTTCCAGATTTTGAAATTAAACTCTTCAGACTGTTTAACAGAGTTTCTAGACCCCTAAATGGACTCAAAATACTATGGATAAATCTCATAGTTTAAATTACATTCCTTCAAAAATTACAAGTTTACAGATAAGATAAAACCTTATCTTATTTGAATTCAAACTAAATTCTTCAAAATTTACAGCTTTTAGAGATAAGATAAACGCTTTTCTCATTTGAATTCCACTTCACTAATTCGAGCCAAATTGCGTTTTCAATCTCCCCTTTTGGCTGATTTGTGGCAAAACATTTTTTATGAATGTGTAAATCCTGTGATCACAAAAACAATAAAAAAATCAACACCATTAATTTTCAAAATGATCATCAACATTGTCCTTTAGATTGCATAATATGTTCATCATAGTTCCAAAATAACCAACATGGTTAGACCTAAGCATATCAAACAATATTAAGAAAAAAAAACTTCAACTAAGGTCAGCAAAGCATTCAAAATGATCACAGCAGCTCCCCCTATCTCTTTGCTGCTCTCCCTTTCTCATGTCTCCTCCCTTTTGTCAACGGGATCAGGCAAAGAAAATTAGAGGTCATCCTCGTCATCAAGCACCACATGCTCAGTTATGTGTTGAATATCATTGGAAAGTTGAGCAATTTAATCATTGAGGGATAGGAACTCAATCTTGCAGAAAGCTGTCAAACTATCCAGCTTTTGATTTAGCAAATTAAATTTCTCCTTAAATGGTGGAGGAGGGACAGCTGGTTCTGGTGGAGAGGAGACAGACTCGGGCTCAGGAGGACGCTTTTTGGAAGCACTAGTCAGTACAACTTCAGATTTGACCAAAGTAAGCACTGAAATCGGACCAGCTATCTTGATAGTTGGCTCACTAGGCCTAACTGGAATTGTAGCCACCAATGCTGCTCGTGTAATGAGACTACCAAATGGAAAATTTTGCTTGGAATCTTGTTGAGTACAGTCTATCACATCTATAGCATGAGTAACAAAGTCAATAGACAGCTCAGTAGCAAGAGCATATACAAAATAAGCTTTCTCCAAAGTCAATTCTATTTTGCAACTAATTGGCCACAGGTTGGAGAGCACAATCTGAGCGAGAAGCCGATATTGTGGCAAGAGTTGCTTCAGGAATATGTACAAACGAAACTGGCCCTTTGGAGCCCATGGAGCTCACTAGCAGTGTTTTTAAAGCAACTTTAGAGGGCACATCAATGCCGGAAAAGGTTACTCAGGAGAAGGACTTCTGGCAGCTCATACATCTTGTGAATAAGCCTAGGAGCTAGCTCAATTTTAACACCTCTAATGGTCGAGGTAATGCTGTGGGAATCCATATTGAAATGAGCAATATTGGCATAAAACTCCTTCACCATCTCCAAGTATGGAGGTGTATGAGCACGAGTGAGTTTGGCCCAATCTCTATCAACAAACAGCTTCTGAATAAACTTGTATTCCTCAGATGGGAAATCCTTAAGAAGAATTTCCCTTTCTCCCAACACTGGACACCGAGAGAAGATAGTGTGATAGGCATTCTCAGCTGTATGAGTGATAAAATGCCCAAAGTTGGTTTGCAAGGGCTAAGGTAAGAGTGGAGATGAGGGTGGTGAAACTTCACCAATGGGCTTAGGATCAGAGGAAGGTGCCACTTGATTGTCATCACTTGAAGAGTCGCAAAGAGTGGGCTTGGTAACCTTAATGTGCTTGGCACATTCCTTTGTCCCCATCTGAGACTCAAAGAAACATATATTAATAGGAAAACATAAGTTAGCAACTGGGCAAAACAGAGTGTAAATCAAGTGAAACAAGAAAAATCAAGTATAGGACAATCGGGTTTAGAACTAGGCAATGTTCTCTCAGAAGAGGCACAAACATATGTGAATATATTCTAAATGAGGGAATCATAGCAACTAAGTAGTAATCAAATGATTAGAGTTGAGTGAGGCAACAATCAAACACCTGATGTGCATAAGATAGAATCTGAAACACAAGAGTTAGAAACCCATGAAAATCGACCTTAATACATTCATAAAATCAGTCTCAACCTACTCAATAATCACCAATAAATTCATCCAAGCCAAGAATCAAACCCAAAATGGCGTTTCAATTAGCCCATCATATATTTCAAAAACTGGTAATGCTGAACCCTAGGGTTCAATAAATGCCTCATGGAAACAAGAAAACTTACCTTGAGAGAGATGCAAAAATGAAGAGAGATTGAACCCAAAGTGTTGTGCAAAGCAAGTGATACGGAGAACTCAAGTTTTGGAGAGCTAGGGCACCAGAGAATCGGTATCGCATAAAGACGAGCCGCGGGTGGAGGTGTCGAATGCGTCTAAGGTTACGTTTCGATGTCAAGAGTATTTGAGAGTATTTGAGAGTATTTGAGAGTGTTTGTGAATAGTAGTAAAAAGTAGGTAAAAAGTAATAATAAAATATTAAATAGTAATAAAAAAGTAATGAATCGTAAAAAAAGTAGGTGAAAAGTAATAATAAAGTAGTAAATAGTAGTAGAAAGTGTTTGAAAGTATTTGAGAATATTTTGTAGCCAAACCTAGCGTAAGTCCTTAAGTGAGGTCATCATGACTCACTTATTTAGCATGTGCCTAGCACTTGTTGTGCTACTTAAACCCATGGAGATTAAGGTCTATCTTGTTAAGAGCTGCCTATGGGACTCTGGGACTTAAACACTTAAAAATGATGAGAGGCCACTATCATCAGTGTATTAGAATCACTTTGGGACTGAAACACACACTAAGTGCTTGCATGACATATTTGAAACTCAACCTCTCATCAGTAATGCCTAAAATACGTATGGTTGTCACTGTAAACTCTCAAGACCCCCTAAGATTTGCTTCTCAAAAATTGCCATAAATGCACTGCCAACATCACACTTGACCGAAATTGCCAAACCAAAATGGCTATATGCAGAATTTTATAAAATATATGGTAGTGAAGCAAAGAGCATAATGAGGTGCATCTAGGTCCAATAAGTGTGCTACTCACAAAATAAAGCCAAGACCATACATCTTCTGCATTGCTACTCCCACAATAGATTTTCATTCCTCATAAGACCATCAAAATCAAGATTTATGTGAGTGTGTGAGTGAGCAACTTTATGAAGGTAGCAACTTTTTCTTGATTATTTTATTCTATATATTGTTCATGAATACCTTTTTTCTTTTGATCATCATTTTTATTATTATTTTAAAAGATACTCCCAAGAGGTTTTCATTCACCTTAAGGCACACTTTATGCTAGCACCTAGATGCATAAGATCTCCTCCAAACACTCTACTTGCATATCCACTTTTTGGTTCATTTTTATTGCTAATCTTTTTTCGCAATGATAGGAGCAATGATTTTTTCTATAAAATCTTTCAAGATTAGATCCGTATAGGGTATGAGTCTTTCTCCGCAATGAATTTCACACTGACTTTTTTTATATAGATCAACAAGTGGTGTTTGGCAAGGGAAGGCCTTTTTCATAGTTTTACTAAGTTCTACTAGTATTAGTCAATTTAAAGTTTAGACTCCCCCTATGATAAGCATCTCAATATACCTATTCAACCATTTTTATTTATTGATTTATTTTTCAATCAAAAATGCATCCACACAAGTTTCTCATAGTGCATTAAGAATGAATCTTTACTATAATGTCCCATAAGATTAGAATGTACAAGATAGGATACACAACACAAGAAAGAGTGTATGAGTGCAAGGATTTATAAAGTGAGTGTCACCATGTTTAAAGCCTTTAACACACCATCAAACATGTACTCTACATCATTAGGCTGAAACAACACAGCAGCAAACAGTTTTTTTGTAATTTTCGTTAAACCTGGAAAAACAAAACAAAATAAAATAAAATAAAATAAAAATAGAAAAATGCATGTCCTAGACTATCAAAAATGAGGTTCATTCACTTGATATCTCAGACACCAATGGTTTTCCTTAAGAACTTAAACCTTAGACCATCTAGAGGTTTAGTGAACAAGTCGGCCAATGGATGCTCAGTTGAAACATGCTCTTGGGACACTATTTTGGATTCCATCAATTCTCTAATGAAATGATACCTAATGTCAATATGTTTGATTCTCGAGTACTGCACTGGATTTTTAGAAATATTAATAGCACTCGAGTTATCACAATAGACTACATGGTATTCTAAGAGAATCCATAGTCTTCTAGAACCTTTTTCATCCACAATAGCTAAGTACAACAACTTTCTGCAGCTATGTACTCAGCCCCTGCAGTTGATAAAGAAATTGAATTTTGTTTTTTACTTAGCCAAGCAACCAGATTTCCTCCTACATAAAAACATCCACCCGAGATACTCTTTCTATCATCTGTATTCTCAACCCAATCCACATCTGAATACCCAGGAAGTGTTAGGTTAGTGTCTCTGGTAAACCATATCCCATAATCCACAATTGCATTAAGATATTTTATTATCCTTTTTACTATAGTAAGATGAGACTCTTTTGGATTGGCTTGAAACTTAGCACACACCCATACCCTAAATGCTATGTCGGGTCTACTAGCAATGATATACAAAAGGCTTCCTATTATACTCCTATAAAGAGTAGGGTCAACATTTTTACCTATAGGATCCTTGCAAACTTTCACCGATGTACTCATGGGAGTACATGTATTGCTTTTTCCTTCCATGCCAAAACTTTTTCACAAGGTCTTTAACATACTTGGATTAAGAGATAAAAATTCATTCTTTGTATTGTTTTACTTGAATTTCCAGAAAAAGTTCAACTATCCTATCATGCTCATTTCAAATTTTGATTTCATTTCATTAGAAAACTCATATGCTAGAAACTCAAGTGGATCTCCAAAAATAATGTAATCCACATATATTTGAGCGAGCAAGCGTTGCTTACCTGATCTTCTTATGAATAATGCCTTACTAGCTTGTCCTCTACAAAATTCATGCTCTAGTAAGTAAGCTGCCAACCTCTCATACCAAGCACGAGGTGCTTGTTTTAATCCATAGAGGGTATTCTTTAACCTGTAAACAAAATCAGGATGTGAGTGATCAATAAAGTCCTTTGGTTGTTCAACATATACCTTTTCTTGGAGTATGCCATTCAGGAATGCACTCTTGACATCCATTTGAAGTCTAGATGACAAGCAAGTGCCAATAGGACTCGGACAGATTCTAGTCGAGCCACTGGGGCGAATGTCTCATCGAAATCTACTCCCTTTACTTGAGTGTATTCTTGAACAACCAATTTTGCTTTGTTCCTAATGATTGTTCCATTTAGTTCTGATTATATTGTGGTCCTTTGGTTTTGGAACTAATTCTCACACATCATTTCTAGTAAATTAATGAAGCTCTTCGTGCATTACATTAACCCAGCTCTCATCTTGCAGTGCTTCTTCCACCTTTTTAGGCTCAATCTGTGATAAATAGCACACAAATGAGATTTGATTAACAACTCTTTTCCTTAGTCTCATACCTTCATCCAGACCACCGAGCATATTTCCCTTTGGATGATTATTGGTAAAATCTTGATGATGGTTCCTTTGATTTGAGATTGCTCTTTTCTGCCTCCTATTTGTCATCTTTTTCTTGAATGTATTCTTCACTTGCAGACATGGACTCCTCTAATTTCTTCAGCTCTTTCATGGTAGTTTTAGCTGAAACATCATCTACAACCACATTAAAATATTTCATGACAGATTTTGTGCATAAGTTGTAAACTCTATAAGCCATACTATTTGAAGAGTAACCAAGAAACAAACCTTCATCACTTTTTCTTTCAAATTTATGAGTGTTCTCTCGATCTCTTAAAATGTAATACTTACTACCAAAAGTTCTAAAATAATTTACCGTTGTTTTTTTGTTTTTCCACAATCCATAAGGAGTTTGTTTGGTGTCAGGTCTTAGAATCACTTGATTCAAGATGTGATTGGCTATGTTATTCGCTTCTCCCTAAAAATGCAGTGCCATTTTATTGTTGCGTAGCATGGTCCAAGCCATCTCCTATATTGTCCTATTCTTTCTCTCTACCACTCCATTTTGTTGTGAATTTGTGGGTGCTAAAAATTCTTGGTGAATTCCTTGTTCATCATAAAAAATAGTGAAGTTAGTATTGTCAAACACTCTACCATGTTCACTATGTATTCTAGGGATAGACTCTTTCCTTTCTATTTGCAATTTCTTGAGTAACTTTTTGGCTAGATCAAAGGCTTCAGATTTTTCTCTCAAGAGAATGGTCCATGTGTATCGTGCAAAGTCATCTATAATCACCAAGATATATTTCTTTCCACTTAGGCTCTCGGTTTGTGTTGGACCCATCAAGTCCATGTGCAAAAGTTCAAAGGGCCGAGAGATATGAATGGAAGAATTTTTTTTGTGTTGAGTTTTTTCTGCTTCCCTTCTTGGCATGCTGCACACACGATTTTCTTGCTCTAATGGCTCTTAAAAGTCCATCTACCACTTCTCTTTTCAAGATCTTAGCCAAATCTCTGAAATTTATTTGCCCAAGTCATTGATGCCATGACTCGGTTTCATCTAACAAAACTCCATGGCAACTCAATCTTGAAGTTGGGGAAACTCCATAACAATTATCCACAATTCTTAGACCCTTTAGAATCTATTTTCTAGCTGAGTTGAAGATGTTGCATTCTTCTTTTGAGAATTGCACAAAAAAGTTCTCATCACAAAATTGACTAACACTTAATAAATTAGCTTTAAGACCATTAACAAACAAAACATTAGTCAAAGTAGGCAATTTAGGTATTTCAATACTCCTTTTCTCTTCTACAATTACCTTGCTTCCATCTCCGAAAATTATCGTGCCTCCATTTGTTGGTTCCATCTCCTTGAAGAGTGTTTTATCTCCAAATATATGCCTTGAACAGGCGCTGTCCAGGTACCAAAAACAATTCTCCTTAACTCAAAGTGTCGTGTGAGCTACGTGGCCTACGATATTGTCTTTCACCACCCACTTTTCTTTGAGTTTCAGCTTACTTTTGTCATTTTTCTAGGCACACAACTTCACTAATTCATCAAGCTCATGACTCACAAAATTAATTTGATGACTTAGATCATCAACTTGATTTTGTAAGCTTTTTTCCTTCTTTTTTGGATTTTTTTCCAGCTTTAGTTTTCTGCACTTGAATCAAGTTAAAACAATGTGGTCTTATATGACCAATTATTCCACAATGATGACAAATAGGATTACACTTACCTTTATACTTACCATCTTCCATCAAGCTAGGTGCTGAAATTTTGCTAGAATTTCTGGACTGGACAACTCTAGGCATGGCAGGAATGTTGTCGTTATTCTTTTGACTTTCTTTTACAAACACAATACCTTTGTAACTTGACACAACGGATGATGGTATTTGTTTTTCTTTTCCTTTAGACATCACATGTGATAACCCAGATTTTTAAGTATTCTTTAAGATTATCTTAGGGGATCTTTAGAGAATCTTGGATATATGTATGAAGTTTCTATGAACTTTTATTGGTATTAGAGGAATTTAGTTTAAACTATGACAATTGGAAAGATATAGGCAGAGATCTGGCTCGACTCTCGTTTGACATCTGGCTTGAGCAAGATACAACCCGAGATCTTGCTTGACTCTTGCTTGACTTTTGGCTCGAACAAGATACACGTAGAGATTTGATATCTTTCAGTAAATTAGATATAACTTGTTCATTTGATGTCGGATTTGAATAATTCAAAATGATTTGGAAAGCTAATAGAAGATATACAACTTTTATGTTTTGAGTTTTAAGAAAAATAGACTTAATCAAATACAAAATTGGAAGTGAAGTAGCATAACCCAATTGTGCATAATAGACATTGACTTTGAAATTGACTAAGGACTTTGAATAAGATTAAATTTTTGGATTATTTTCTCAATCATCCTAAGATCTGGACAAACGTGTAGGATGTGGAAAATAAGAAGATTTTATCTAGTAAATTTCGTATAAAATAAGAAGGATTATCTATCAAATACTTTGTGTGCTCGGATTGGTGTTCTCAGGCTTATCTGTCGAGTTTTAGCATAAAATCATAACTTGGTAATATAAGCTGAGAATGAAGTGATTTTAGTTTCTATATAACCTTAAGAAGAAAATCTAGAGCTTTTATGTTTTTAGTTTTTGAAGATAAGGAATGGATCCAGAACAAAATCTGGTGTGAAGTAGACGGACAGGAGTAGGAGTCAACTGGTAACCGACTTAGATGCATTGTCCTATAGATGAAAATTGTGATTGGCTATCAATTTTCATGAGGTCTTAACATGTGTAGGAGTATGTTTCATGAAAAGATGAAGTGATCTAGAAACTCTAATTGGCCCAAAGTCATGAAGCAAACATGAGAGGCAGAAATCTGCCTGAATCTATCCAATTCTAACTAAATGAGTTACAAACTAAAGTCTATCCCAACTAAATCTCGAAATGGCCTTCTAGAACATGTCAAGTGGTGTCTTAGAAAGAGTAACAAGTGACCAAATGGATAAGTGAGGGGGCTGAGACATCTGACACCAAGAATGGACTAGAATGGCTTGATACATGCATGGTTAGGTGAAATACCAACTCATGCTTATGTCATCTGATATCACTCCAACCATTGATCAATTTTGGCTGAATAAAGTGACTTAATATTAGCCATTGGATGAAGATTATTACTGTCAAGCCTAAGATTTTAGGGGTTAGACTTAATCATTTGGTTTTGAGGGTTAACACCTCATCCTTCAAAGCATGTGGATAACCGGTTGCCTATAGCCATCTCTCCTTCTCCTTTTCTTATAAAGGGTCGACCACCCTCTTATATATATATATATATATATGTGTGTTGGAGAGCCTTATAATCCTCTTTGGAAAGGAGAACACACAACCAAGTAAAGAGGAAATCAAAGAATAATCCTTCCCAAACCTTTGAACCTCCAAGCATCATCTAAGTAAGCTAAGTGAGTGACCTTGAAGGAAATACTGCAAGGACTAGTTTGATCATTTCTAGCAAGTTTTGGAGAACTTGTAAGTATACAATTTAACCTAATCTTGGCATAGAATAAGTAAATTGATGATTGAATAATGTTTGTTATTGGTTGGAGCTTAAACCTTGCTTATATGATATAAGTGAAACTCATTGTGTTATGGATGGGATTTTGTTATGGTAAAATGCTAAGTAAATTATAAGAACATATATTTATGTTTTAATAAATAAAAATAAGGTATATGAAAAAAAATTGTTTGTTTTAGATTGAAAAACTCTATAAACCATAATTTCGCTTGACCCTTGCTCGACCTATGGATCAAGTGAAGAATAATCTGAACCATTCGCTTGACCTCGCTTAATATCCTGCTCGAGCGAAGCACAACCCGAGACTTCGCTCAGCCATCGCTCGATATCTTACTCAAGCGAGATACCCTATTATGTTTAATTTCGATATTTTCTTTAATTGAAGAGTGTATGATTCAAGTAAAGGAAAATAAGATGTTGAATTTATAAGGTGATTGGTCATCCATGATTTTATAATAATTTGTTATTTAAGTATCAATTGCTATGTTATAACACTATGAAATGATGTGACATAGATGCAAGCATGTTAATAAGATGTGTTTATACATGTCATAAGGTTAAGGACATGAGATATGTATGTTAAGAAATAGAAAGGACATGGCCCAACCACGGGTAAGAATAGTGGCATAGCCCAACCACGAGTAAGAATAATGGATATGACCCAACCAGGGGTAACAATACTAAATATGGCCCCACCACGAGTAATAATAGTGGAAAGATGATAAATATGAGTATGTATAGGCTGACATGTCATGTTAAGTAAGGCCCTGTTGGGGACGGCGATACGTAATGCCCATCGAGGATAAGAAATAAGTAAGTCCCACAAGATTAATAAATAAAATGAAAAGTATAAGTTTTTTAGTATAAGTTGGTGGGTCCAAGTAAGATGTAAGTTTGTATGGGAAAAATGGTCATCTACACGCATAAGTCTCATAAAGCATTTTCATAAGTTGTAAATCATTGATCATTGCTATATACGATGTTATCTATGTCTTATTTCGTGAATTGTGTAATTACTGAGATTTTTTTAAAGTCTCACTCCTTTAAGTTTTATCTATCATTCCTTATGGAATGATAGATGTTGTACAGGAATAGATAAATTGCATTGAGACTCGGTCAGCACAAGAGATTCTAAGGTATCCTGAGAATTCTACATAATACTCATTCTCAAATGGAATGATCTCTAATGTACGTGATCAAGTGAAGTAGTAAGATTACTGAATGATAGTGGGATACGATATTTGTTTTAAGATACTAACTGGAATTTGTAAGTCTTGAATACAATCTGTTTTTGTAAATATGAAGTTATGAAAGTTAAAATTTTACTATGCCATGTGATCTATTTGTGCAAGAGTCAGATTTCTTTGCATATATTAGAATTTTACCTCTTTCTGCTGCAATCTACATTGCATTTAATTAGTAAGTTTAGATGCATGCATGATACCCCTTGTTTATGAAGAATAAGTGGCCTTGTGTTACTTGTCCGAACACTTCGATTTACGTTTTAATTGAAGCAAAAAATCTGGGTGTTACATCACATATCCTAGACCAGTCCTATCACTGCTTGGTTTTTGAAAGCTCATCATTTCATTCAATTTTTGTGTTGCTGTATTTTGTTTGCACTCTTAAAAAAAAATTAATTTTTTTTCCAGTGCACCTTTTTTATCTTTTAGTTTCAACACTTCAACCTCTGAAACTTTTAAAGCCTCGACCAAGTTATTTTTCTCATTCTCTAATGTTGAGAGATTGCTGTACAGGTTTTTGGTGAGCTTTTCCAACTTGACTACCTCTTCACACACTTCATTATAGGCATCTTGAACACATAATTCTTGGCTAGCCTCAACTACAGCAATGTCCGAATCACTTGAAGCACAAACACTTTCAAATTTTGTTAGTAAATTTTCAGACAAATCATTCACATGAGTAAGAAAAGCCATAAACGATTTTTCATCATCTGAGGATGATTCCTCACTCTCAGAATTTGAGCTATCATTTAATGACACATTCAATATTTTTCCTTTATTTTTCTTGTAATCTGGACACTCAACTCTAATATGACCATAACCCGAACATTCATGACACTTCACTTTGTCCCTTTTTTCAATTTTTTCTTTGTTCCAATTTTTGGAATCATTTTTCTTTGCTAGAAATTCTTTTGCTTTCTTTGTTTCCCATCTCAAGAAAAATTCTTCAGACAATTTTTCTTCAAGAAGTCTCTCCAATATCTCTAGATATGTGCTATGGCCAAAAAACCCTCCTTAGGATTACAATTTGACTTCATTTAAATAGTCTATCCAAAATGTGCTACTGAAACACGTCTGCTGACAGGTCATCCTTCATCAGAATCTTTCTGCTGACAGGTTGTTAACAGGCCTCCAGATTTTCTGTTGTTATTTCAATTTTGAATTTGCATTTTGATTCTATCCTTCAAATTTCGAAATTAAACTCTTCAGACTATTTAACAGACTTCCTAGACTCCTAAATGGACTTAAAATACTATGGATAAATCTCATAGTTTAAATTACATTCATTCAAAAATTACAAGTTTAAAGATAAGATAAAACCTTATCTTATTTGAATTAAAACTAAATGTTTCAAAATTTACAGCTTTTAGAGATAAGATAAACTCTTTTTCCATTTGAACTCCACTTCACTAATCGAAACCATTTTGCATTTTCAAATATCATAATATAGAAGTGGTGTTTGATTTTATCATTGAATTGCTTCTGTGATTATCTTTTTGATAATTAATTGCTTCTTGTGATTTTTAATTGTGCATGTTTACATATCTTCACTTGGTTGTCGTGTTTTATGCATCTTGTTCCACTAGAGGCATAGAAATATTACATTGCTTTTACTTCTTATAGCTGAAAAATTGTCGTAGCCAGTTAAGGAAGAAGCTGCTCTAAATTATGAGAAGTCATATTTTCCCTATAAGTTTGTATCAAACTATTACAAAATGGACAATTACGAGATTATTGAGAAGTAATATACATGGCTTATAGTCTATACACTAATTTCTTTATTCATCTTAGCTTTGTTCATCTTATCTATTACAATATAGGTTGTTGAATTTCCATACTTATTTCTTGGTACAAAATGGTCTTCTATTTAAGGCAGCATTTATATGTTTCGTTGTAGGCTTGGATAACTATAAGAATGTTAAATGTGTAGGATGTTAATTCAATATTTGATATCTTTGTTTCTGTTATTTTTCAAATCTGAGTTTGAATTTTGGTAAACATTCCACTCAGTACACTTCTTTCAGATGGAGGATTTTGACAAGATTAGAAGCGAGGACATGGCCAGGATTTTTTTTCATTTGCTATATATTTAGTTCTTGTATAATTTTAGTTTTGTTATGTTGTTGCTAAGCATGCACTGATTGTAAGGGATTGTAAGAGGGAAATAAAAGGGAATGAGACTTATATTTGTTTACTTTATGTTTCATTTGTTGTAATATTTGTGAGATGAATCAAAGTAAGTTTAAATCTGTATATCCAGATATGAATATCCAACAACAATATTCTTAATCTTGCCATGCTATTAATGTGAGCAAATATATCTTCCATGCTATTAACATCCAAGACATTTAAAAGTAATATAAGAAGGGCTACTCCTAATTTCTCTAGTTATGAACTCAATTCAAGAAATTTTAATTTACACAACTTCTCATTACAACGTTGTTTAATCCGAACCAATTGTAAGTTATTTTCATTACATAACTTTTTATTACAAAGGTTAATTTACACAAGTCACAACTTGACAAGTACCATTACAGTTGGACCATTCAGAAATTCGCATTTTTCCTCACCTTGGACACAGTACGAATATTTTCCAACAAATGCATTTAGAAAAGGTACATTTCATGCTATGCGAAAGATAATTTTCCAGTCCCAATAGCTTTAGTACTGCCTGCATGTTAAAACTTGAATATGAGCTGATACTTTCACCATTGTGACATTATCAATGTGCCTATTACGCTTACTCTTATTGGTAGCAATAACTAGAAGTCATGGAGTCCAACATCACCATCATTGCCACCAATCACAATAAGAGGAGAAATGGAACCACTTCCTATATTATAATTAGACACAAAGCGGCTCCACCTTTACAACAAAAGAGAATGAATGAACAACTTTATTGTTAGAAATGCATATTGTTAACTAATTAATCATAGTTGAATAGCAATCTACAAACCAAAAAGTATGGCCAAAGCACTTAAAGAAGATTGAAGAAGGGTGGTGGGTTTGTCAATGTTTCAGATAAATTGCATTTAGGGGTGTTTTTTTAATGAACCTCCACAAATGATGCTCCCAAGAATCTCGACCAAAACAACAGCATTCTATGAAATGATAACCTAAGCTTTTCTTTATATGGACAATAGAAACGATTTACTTGAGGGAGTGAGGTAATTACCAGATTCATAATCAATTTCTCATTAGGTAATTTCCATTTATATTTTACATTGTCAATAGTTGTAATCATAACTTGCATTACCTTCAGGCAACTTTCATGAGTCAATAATTTTTGGAATACTTATGTCACCACCAGAAAATTCACCCTTATTTTCCAAGAAAAAACTTGTGGGAATATCATATAATAATGTGACTAGTTTTGATATATTTTCTAGTTTAAGTACCTACAAATTTCACTACAAATCAATAGAATTTGATGGATAAAGATAGTAACATGCAACCAGTTTCACTAATGCGCGATTTCAAACTAGGAGGAAACCCTTCATGACATATAATGTTGTAGAATTAGATAGATATTTCTTATTGCTTTGAAACAATACATTGTATGGAATATACAAACATCACTGAGATAGAGTTGTTACAATTTCAATTTAAAATAAATGAGCACATGTTACATATTCAAATTTAAACTTCGACAATTTAAACTCAATTGCAAGCCGTTGCATGATGGATCTCCATTTCCTACTCCTTGGTTGTAAGGATCTCGTCAGATGTTGGTGAGTCTATTGATGTGAGGATTGCATGGTTGATTTGATTCTTAATACACGTCCTCAATCTTAGGGGAAGATCTTAGACCATGAGATTGGAAGACAACAGTTGGAAATGCGTCATTGCTAACGATTTGGTGAGCAAATAAGTTAGTTGATTGCAGCTTGAGATGAAACGCACTAGGAGCTTTTTGTGAGCAACGAGATCGCGAAAAAAATGAAAGTTGATTTCAATGTGCTTTGTTCTTGCATGGAAAATTTGAATTAGTGCTTAAGTAGTTGGCACCAATATTGTCACACCACAATATTGGTGGACTGACCATGTGTAATCGAAGATCTATCATGAGAGATTGCAGCCAACGAAGTTCACTCGTTGCATTTGCTAGGGTCTTATACTCGACCTCGGTGCTACTTCTTACTGTGTTTTGCTTTTTACACCGCCATGAGACTATATTTTGCTCAAGACATATGCAATATACTCCTACAGATTGGCGATCATCACGATCACCTATCGAATCAACATTTGAAAAACTTGAAACTGTAGTGAAGTGTTCCATGAGATGAAAAGAGTTTATGAAACCATATGCTTTAGGAAACTTGGAATTCTTTGTACTGTCTGCCAATGGGATAACTTGGGATGATCCATAAATTTGCTAACTCAAAGAAACGAAGTAAGTAGTTTCCGATGTAGTGGAAGATAAATATTGTAATCCTCCAATGATGCTCCAATATAGAGATGGATCCTCAAAGTCACCTTCATTTGTGATTGAGATTGTCAAACGGGTGGAGATAGAAGTTACAAATGTTTGCAACGATTCATGTTAGATCGTTTCAAGAGTTAGACAATACATTTGAATTGAGTTAATAGAGGTCTATCAGAATATATAATGCTTCGGCACCCAAGAAAGAAAAAAAAAGTTTTCCAAGTATTTAACAACAAATTATTTGTACAAAATATTGATGAGTGTTAACAAGATAAGTATTGGAGGCCGTAATAATGATATCATCTACGTATATGAGGAAAAATATAACATGTGAGCTAGAACGATAGATGAATAATGATGATTCAGCCTTACTGCCAACAAAGCTAAGCTTGAGGAGGGCATCAGCTAGGCATGAGAACCACTGCCGAGGAGCTTGGCGATGTTCATATAAGGATCGCTTGAGTTTGCATAAATGATTTGGGTACTATGGGTGCTAGAACCCAGAAGGCTGCACCATGAAAACTTCTTTATGTAATGATCCGTGGAGGAATGCATTTTGTATGTCAATTTGACAAAGACAACAGCCTTTAAATACCATAATTGAGAGGACAAGCCGAACGGTGGTGGGTTTGATCACCAGACTGTAAGTTTCATGAAAGTCGATGTCGTGCTGTTGATGGTAGCCCTTGGCCACTAGTTGCACTTTGTAGCGCTCAATGGCACCATTGGCACATCGCTTGATTTTGAATATCCATCGACAGCCGAAAACATTGGCATGAGGATTGGGAGGTACTAACTCTCATGTTTGATTTTTAATTAAGGCATCAAACTCCAAGTTCATAGCTGTGCGCTAATGGCTGTGTTTCATGGCTTCAGTGTAGCATGTTGGCTCATTAAGATCTTGTGTGATAGCAGCCATGAGAGCTCTTGGTAGAGGGTGCAAGATTTGGCCATTTGGTGCTGTCTTGGGTTTTCGAATGTTGTTTTTAAACTAAGTGTTTATAGCATGAGTGTTTTGGCACTTGGACTGTGTTGCACTTGAGGTCTCAATTTGCACAAGTTGAGGAATATCAGTAGTAGACGATGGAATGACCTAGGTCTATGGATGTATTGATACTAATTGTACCTTACAAATTTTGAGGGGTGGAGCAGGTTGTGTGGTACCTATAAAAGACATAGAAGAAGAGCAAATCGGGTTAAAAGAATTGATGCATGTTGGTAAGTCAAAATATGAGACGTGAGTAGAAACGAGTGGGGCTGGTTTTTGGTAAGGAATGAATTGTTCATAAAAAACAACATGACGAGAGACATAAATTTTTTCTATTGCAAGATCCAAACACTTATAGCCATGATGACCAAGATTGTAACCAATAATAATACATGTTTTTTAGCAAAAATTGATTTTGTGTTTATTAAAGGGATGCAAATAGGGTCAACATGCCCAACTGAAGACTTTGAGAAATTGGTAGTCTGGCTTATGTTTATAAATGACTCCATCAGGTGATTTGTGTTGTAATACGTGTGGGAAGTTGATTTATTAAATATGCCGTGGTGAGGAAGGCATCTTCCCAAATTTGCTGAGGAAGATGTGAATGTGAAAAGATGGATAAACCAACCTCAACAATTTGTTTATGTCTTCGTTCGATTGCACCCATTTGTTGATGAGTGTGTGGATAGGTTATTCTATGTTGAATACCAATGTTTTGAAAGTGAGTAGGTAATTTACGATACTCACCACCCCAGTTAGATTGGAACATTTTGATTTTACGCTCAAATAAGCATTCAACATAGGATTGAAACTGAAGGAAAATAGATTCAACATCAGATATTAATTTAAGCAAAAATAGCCATAAAAGTTTTGTGCAATCATCAAGAATAGAAGCATAATAATGAGGATCATAATTAGAGAGTAAAGACGCTGGACCCCAGTCATCACTATAAACTAAATCAAGAGGAACTTTGGAGTTATGATGGTGTGATCGAAACGATAGGGAACAACTCTTAGCATTTGGACAATTGGAGCAGACTAGATGTCCTTTATTTGCAACAAGAAATGAAAAGGTAGACACGCTTTGTTTTATGACAGGAAGGGAAGCATGGCCGAGACGCTAGTGCCACAATTTGTAGGGAGCACGGGTTGCAGAAAAACAATGGAGACGTGTAGAACTCGCAGGGTTAGAGAATGAATATAATCCATCTCTAAGCCTCACTTGATGTCTCCCCAAGTAAGCCTTAACAACGAAAAGAACACAATGAAGTTCAGTTTAAACATTATTGTCCTTACAAAATTGTTGGACAAAATTAAGATTTTTTTTGAATAATAGACACAAGTAACACTTGATTAAGAATGAGGGTTTAGCCGAATGAGAAGGAGAAGCGAAACCAATTTTAGAAATTTGCAAACCTACGCTATTACCTACGTGAATTTGATCAGTACCATCATAATCTTCACTCTACATATTGAGGTTGGCTATGTCGTCGGTGAGATGATGGGTAGCACCATTGTTTGAATGCAAGTCATTCTCGGGCTACAATAAGCTTGACACAATCATGGCTTGTGGGTTAGAAGGTTTAGGATTCGCAGTGTAAGTGATATCAAACCTATAGTAGCAATTCTTTGCTGAATGGCCTGGATTTCTACACACTTGGCAGACAATGAATTCTCGTGTGGACTAACCACAACCCGAGTAGTCAGATTGTTGAGAACCTCCATGAGAGCCACACCCGCTGCCTCTATATCCACCACGTCTTTGAGAGTTGTCCTGGTAATGGTGTCGAGTAGATGTTGGCAAATGCCTGCGGGAAGGGTTGAGTAGTGTGAGATAAAAGAGACACAATAGTGAGAAGAAAAGAATAAACCTCCTCAAATGTGACTGGATCTTTACGGGAAAATATGATAGTAACGAAAGGACCGTAGTCATGGTCGAGGCCTGATAGGAGATATGTGATGATTACATCACTTTGAAGAGGATGGCTTGCAATTGCAAGTTCATTTTTATAATGTTTGATCTGTATAAAATAATCATTATCAAAAAAAGCACCCTTGCGAGCATTAGCAAGATCAGTTCATAACTGAATAACACGGGTTCGAGATTGAAATGAGAAAGAGGTTTCTAGTGCATGCCAGACACCAGATGAAGTGGTATGAGAGACCATTTGAGCCAAGATAGGTTCAGTTATGGTTAAAAATAGAATGGAAAGAACAATAGCATCCTGCCTTAACTAGTGGTCATAATTAAAGAGGATTAGAGAAAAGAGAGGCATTGCTGGTCGTAAAGGTGGGGTCTATGATTTCTTTTGTAGGAATTTTAGTGGTGCTATCTAGATATTCAAAGAGGCCTTGGCCACAAAAGAAGGAGATGAGTTGAGCCTTCTAGACATGATAGTTGTCATGAGGAGTTTGGTGACACTAATTGATGGGGGAGTTATAAGAGAAAGTAGAGTGGGAGAGGTAGTATCTGACATAGTTGAAGAGGAAGGAGTGGACATGGCTGGACGTTGTCAATTGATACAATGTAGAATTAGATAGAGTTCTGAATCTAAATATTTCTCATTGCATTAAAATGATACATTGTAGGAAATATATACACATCACTAAGATAGAGTTGTTACAATTTGAATTTAAAACAAATGAGCACATTTTAGGTATTTGAATTTAAATTTCGACAATTTAAATTCAATTGCAGGTCGTTACATGATGGATCTCCATATCCTATTCCTTGGTGGTAGGGATCTCTTTAGATGTTGGTGAATCTGTTGATGCGAGGATTGCGTGGTTGAATTGATTCTCAATAAATGAAAACTCGAGAGGTTGAAATTGGAACAAATGTATACCTCTCTCTATCCCTCCAATTTGGAGTGACAACATTGGTACATTAGCCTTAACTTCTAATCTTATCTTTCATGCTAGAACCAAGCATATCAAAGTGGACTACCATTTTATCCACGAGAAAGTTCTTAACAAAGATAGTACACTCAAATTCATTTGTTCCCAAGATCAGATTGCTGATATCTTTACAAAAGGATTAATCACTAGTTGATTTTATGGGTTTTGGCACAAGTTACAAGTGTGCTTACCCCCTTCCAGCTTGCGGGGGGATATTAAGCAAGATAATCCATCCACTTCCTCAAATCTTGACATAGAAGATTTCTCACCAACGATTTCAACACATGCAACAAACATATTAGCTCCAACAACTTGATTTAATTTTAAACTCTACTTCCACATATCTTGTACTCAATCTTTTTGTTTGTATTTCATATTTCAAATGTAATCTTATCATTGTAATTGTAACAACCTGAGCTATATAAATAAACCAATATGTTATGTAAACCAGATATGTAATATGATATGTAAAGTGTAATATATATTTTCTTTTAGGGGAGGAATTGAGGATGGTGAAAACCAAATTAGTGAGGTAGGGGATCGAAGCATTGAATGAAATAGGTGAGGGAGATGGGGCTGGGGCTGGGTTTTCATTGGGGGAGAAATCTGTGAACCATGTTTAGAAGGGATTGGGGTCACATATTCGAAAAAATTGGACTAGGATTTCAATAGTGAGAGACAGAAGAGGGTGAGGGGTGTTGGGGTGTTGGGGTGAGTGGGATCTCAGGCGATGAGGGAATTTCATATCAACGACAAAAATGATAGGTGCTCAGGAGAGGGGTGATGGGTGAGGGAGTGGGACATCTTTCATTGGGCGAGCGCGGACATAGGTGAACCATGACTTCGGTGAATAAACCAGTTTGCCATGTTAGGTGTGCGGGGTGTTTTGGTTTGGAATGAAGGTTGAATAGATTTTCTCTTGTAGAAATGACAAACTTAGAAAAAACAAAAATGCACAATATGTAGCAACAAGGAATCCCTCACATAAGAATTATTGAAACACAATTTACAAAAACAAACATTGTGAATTTTCAACATTGGCCACAATGACAATGCAATTTAAAGGAAGTATATTATTCCAGATTCATTCAAGTACCTTTCAAGAACTAAAATAAAATTAACTAGGTGCCAACAAAGTACATAGTTACAGGCAAATAACAAGGATAGAAGACAAAGATACCTGTTCAATAGAAGAATGGAGAAAGAAAGTTATAAGACATGATGTTTTCCCCAAGAAGACTCATCAATGCAAATGCGTTCTCCCCACATAACTTTGTTAGCGTCAAATTCATGGATAGTGAGACTTCTGCTTGACTGATGAGTACGTACTCCAAGGACAACAGAAAGAAAAATAAAGCCTAATAGGCAGTTACATAGGAACTTTGCCTTGTTATTTTCCTGCAAAGTTAATTAACAGTATTACAATAAAAATAAAATATTAGACTTCCAAAAATAATTGCACATGAGCACACTTACCGGGAGGATGGTAAAAAGTGGAAATAAAACAGCATTGATAGTAGTAAAAAAGATACAAGAGAACAAGTCCTAGCCAAAAAGAAGATTTAAGTGCAAGGCTCGAGATTTAGTAAAATAAATGTAATAAAATGTTAGGGATAAAACAAAACTAGGATGAAAATTATAGATTAAAGTTCACGCCCAAAAGCATCATAACTTTAAAGAGCAAACATAAAAATAATTTTTTTCAAAACGAACAGCTAGAAAGAGGATGAATAGTAATGTGATGGTGAATGAGAAATTACCATGGTAAGGTCCAATTCAATCATAGAAAGCTTTGTTTGGACTCCCACGAATATGCATATGAACTTATCGTACTCATCCCTGCAAATCTTTGGCATAAAAATTTGGAAAGAAAACAAATTAAAAATTTACAACCATACTTACTTAGCTGTAGCAACTGTGAGAACTTTTTGTGATTTTGTGCCTTGACGGCAAAGTGGAACAAGCAAAGGAATAAATTGTCAACAACTTCATTGGATAATCAACTTAATTGTAATAACTAAGTGAAACAACTTGTAATGTCCTAAGGAATGTCCAAACCAAATTTGTAGCCATAGTCAAACGGCACAATTGGAGCCCTTTGTAATCATTATAAAAAGCAAAAACTTTTCCCTACAAAGAATAGGGGATCCCATTTATAACCTATACACACTCATATGCAATATCACATAAATATACAAATAATAAGGCAGCCACATGAATACACAGCTAACTACCAATCTACCTAGGGGCTTAGAGAAATAGAGTAAAGGCTATAAAATCAGTGTTCAACCTTCTTCACATTGCTATCAATGAATCATATTGACCACAGCAAAACAGACAACATAGATTCATACTAAAATACATTAGCTTTCTTATTGAACTTTCCATTTTGCTTGGTGATATGGCAAAGGGTGACACAATGAACAAGAAATTGATAGTACTTCACAACAAAGAGAAATATAACAATAATTCCCTACCAAATTAAGACCATAAAGATAAAGAAAAAAAATACCTTAGTAAGATTTCTACTGGTGGACAAGCCAATCCAAGCTGATTGGTATTGACAGAAAATAGCAGAGAGATAAAAAACAAACATCACTACTGCTAAATCGAACGCAAAATGGGCACCAACTACAATAGTTGCTACCCACTTTCCAAGGTCAACTTATCCAATTGAAATCAGAAGCATAGGTGCAATTGTAGGAAGTAGCTGATTAAGACTACCCAGAATTTTGTTAGAGGTAGAGCTCTCAGATTCCATTTTACTCATTGGTACTTCGAACAAAACAGAGGTACCAATCCCCTAAAATATTTAAATAACACTTTTAAGCAGCAAAAGGGACCTCCAGTTAGGTGTAAACTTATAAATCACATGGCTTCCAATCTTGTTTGCAAGAGGGAACATACAACCTTCAAACTTCAATCACTGAGACATTGCAATTTATGGGATCAGCAATGCTTAATTACAATAAACCACAAGTCTAATCCAACATATCCAAAGAACTTCAACAGAATGTTATAGCATTCCTTATCAAAAAATTGTTATAGCATCCTATGATGACCTAGGTGAGTTTGTGTCTTTCAAGCCCTATTATGCAACTCACTTGAGTCATATGAGTCTTTCCAATACTTGCCAATCTTTAGATACCAAACTAATGCTTTTAACAAAATCAACTTCGATGCCAACCAAGACGATCTCAACACCTGATGAGTGCACAAAAATGTACTCTAAATACTCTATTTAAATACTAAAAGAAATGAGAAAACAATGGATATAACTCATGTTATTAAAATTAATGGTCATTTATCGTGAAATAGATATAAACATGATTTAATGTTTAATACTTTATTCTTATTTGATGCCTAAATATACTCATTATTCTTATATTTTGATTTAGGACACAAATAGAGGCATTAGGAGCAAATGAAGATAATTGCGGAATTTTAGATAGTTCTGACATCTTTTCGTAATATGAGCATAACTCTCTCATCCAATCTCCGATTGAGCTGATTCAAGATGATCTAGAACCGCAAGAAAAATATCTATAACTTTTATGTTTTATGTTTGAAGAGATATCCACTCAATCTAAGACAAAATCGACCATCAAGTAGACGCACCTGCACTTTACGTTCCTGGATATTTTTCAGCCACTTGCATCAAATCCAAATGTCATCATAATATTTTCCAGCAAGCACTCCTTCACCAACTTGGAAATTCAATGATCAATTCAGATATAAGATGAAGTGCACTCAAGTTTCTTCAAGACAAATTATTTCACCACAAGATATTAAGTCATACAAGACAACTAATAGATAGAGAAACAAAATTGAAACATTCAACCTACAAGCAAAATCCAGCTCATGCATAGTGGGAAAACAAATGATCAAAATGACAACTCACAAATCACTTGGATTCAAAAATGACACATGACAAAACAAGTTGAAATTGTGATGATTTTGTCATGACAACTTGCATGAAGGATGCTTATAAATAGAAGGGAGGGGTGTGTGTTCTAAGACCATGCTTAGTGTGCTTGGATGCCTTGGAAGATACATTGTTTTTGAGAGCTTGAGAAAAGAAAAGAAAAACCAAAGAAGAGAGAAGAAAATAATGGTTGGCTCTTCCATATTATCCCTTGAAGAATTTTTGTTACATATTTTCAATATGTATAACTAATTTTTTAGTAGAGCTAGGGATGAATTTGTATATATGATGGTATTTGTAATTGTTTTTGATTCATATATGTGTTCTTCAAATATTAAACTCTTTTGTTTAGTCATTCGAAATTTATTATAAATGTTTTCGTCACCAAATAATCTTAGAATTTATTTCATTTATAGATTCAGTCATGTTTTTTCTATTAAATGCAATAATCCTTTGATTATGTTTGGTTCAATTGGTTATCTATTTTAATTTAATTCTCTGCTGCAATATTGCTCTACGAGTATATTGTCGACGTTGAATTTCTTTAATATCGATAACAATTCCTGTTCTTATATTGTGACGAATGATTTTTCGAAAGATTACATTTGATTTAAATCTGGTTATTAATATTTTATTTTTCGATTGAAAATTTGGACATAGAATTTTCAATTGAGTTATTAATAAATCGAAAATAATTAAAATACCAATTATATACAAAGGATTCCCGATGCTTTACTTTTCGCACTCATCTAAATCTTTTTGTTAATTTCGTTACTGTTCTTCAATTTCTCAATCCATCTCCCTGTGGAATCGACACCCCAAAGCTATACTGCAAACAACCGCGTTATTCTTTGGGCATAATCAAATTTTGGGGCCGTTGCCGGGGAGACGGTAGAAGAATTTGTAGTTTTTTTTTAGTAGTTTGTTAAAAAAAAAAAGAGCGGTAGCTTTGTTCATTTTCTTTTTAGCTTTCTGCATCTTTCTTTTATTTTACTTTTCTTTTCATAATTATTTTTTTTTTCAGCATTACGCTTTTCTTTACTTTGCATGCGCAGGTACAGAGACGCTTTTGGACGGTTTGCTAGTAGACCCATGCTAGAATCAGATTCAGAATCTAATTTTTCTAATCGCTTGTTTGATAATTCTTCCAATTCTGACGCGATGAGTGAACACGTGGATCAACCTGTTAGAACCTTCCAAGATTATCTTCATCCCGCACGAACAGCCACACCATCCTGTATTATGTTCTCACCTAATGTTCGTCATGTAGATTTTAAAACGGGAATGATACAATTACTTCCGACTTTCCATGGTCTAGAAAATGAAAACCCCTATGTTCATATTAGGGAATTTGAGGAAGTAGTTGCAACATTTCACAGTCAAAATACCACTAACGAAACGGTAAGGCTAAAGTTCTTTCCTTTTTCTTTGAAAGATAAAGCTAAGAGTTGGTTGTACTCACTAAGACCACGGTCTGTTGGAACATGGAGTGAGATGACTCAAGTGTTTTTCAATAAATACTTTCCCCAACATAAGACTAATGCTTTAAAAAGACAAATCTCTACCTTTGCACAAAAGGATAGTGAGACTTTGTACCAGTCTTGGGAAAGATTTAAAGAATTACTGAGTATGTGTCCCCACTATGGATATGAAAATTGGCGCTTAGTGAGTTATTTCTATGAAGGCCTTACGCCCAGGGAACGTCAATTCGTGGAAATGATGTGCAATGGAGAATTTTTACAGAAAAATCCCGATGAGGCCATAGAGTACCTCAATGAGCTTGCTGAAAAAGCTCATACTTGGACTGGACCTAGTGCTACTGATAGCACAAACAGGTCACGACCTACAGGAAACTTGAGTGGTAGTATTTACCATCTAAGGGAGGAGGATAACCTTAAGGCTAAGGTTGAAATGCTCACCAGAGAATTAGAGTTATTAAAAACTAAAAACTCAAAACCAACACACACGGCTAATCATGCAGAATCTTTTGAGCCATGTGTTGTCTGTGGTGGGATAGATCATCATTCCCAAGAGTGTCCTACACATACTAACATGAATGGTATGTATGAGGAACAAAGTAATGCTCTGGGTATGTACAAAAAGCCCTTCACACCTTACTCTGAAACCTACAACCCTGGATGGCGTAATCATCCCAACTTCAGCTGGAAGTCTGAAAACCAGCAGCCTGCACAACTCTCTAGATCATATCCTGCACCATACCATGCACCTAAATCTTCTAGAAATTCTTTAGAAGATACTTTGCATACTTTTATTGAAATACAGGGTAAGACTAATCAAAAATTTGAATCTTTGATTATGCAGGTTGTCGAAGAAAATAAGGAAATCAAGAGCCAGGTGTCTAAAATAATGAGTTCATTGACTATGAATGAGAAAGGTAAGTTTCCTTCCCAAACTCAATCTGTACCTCATGGTCAACATATGGCACAAGGAGATCTGAAGGACGTAAACGCCATTGTGACACGAAGTGGTAAGTCTCTACGTGATCCAATAATAGACAAAAAAAAAGGATGTAGAGAAAGATCAAGATAGTAGAAGTCCTGAGCTTCCCAAAGAACTTGAGGTAACAAAACCTGAGGAATCTGCGGTAACAAAAAATCCTGGTAAGGTACCTTTTCCTCAAGCATTAAAGTCAAGCAAACAAACTCTAGATCATAACAATGATTATTTTGGAAAATCTTAGACAGGTAAAAATTAATCTTCCTCTTTTGTATGTAATTAAACAAGTTCCTACTTACGCAAAAATTCTCAAAGATTTGTGTATAGTTAAGAGGAAGCATTATGTGAAGAAGACTACATTCTTGACAGAGCAAGTTAGTGCTCTAATTGAACAGCGGATTCCCCCTAAGTACAAGGATCCTGGATGTCCAACCATCACATGCAACATTGGCAATCATGAGCTTGGACAGGCCTTGCTAGATTTAGGGGCTAGTGTAAATTTGATGCCATATTCTATTTATTTGCAATTAGGATTGGGAGAAATCAAACCAACTTCTGTGGTATTGCAATTGGCTGTTCGTTCAGTCAGAGCACCACGGGGTGTGGTAGAGGATGTTTTAATTCAAGTTGACAAATTTTACTATCCTGTTGATTTCTTAATTCTAGACACTAGTTCTGCTTTAGAAACCACCTCTAAAATTCCATTAATTTTAGGTAGACCTTTTCTTGCTACTTCTAATGCTCTTATCAATTGCAGAAATGGATTGATGAAACTCTCTTTTGGCAATATGACTCTTGAGGTAAATATTTTTCATATTGCAAAACAGCCAGAAGAGGATGTCGAGTGTCATCAGACATACATGATTGACTCACTTATAGAAAGGGATGTTCTTACAACTCATGACTCAGATCCCCTTGAATACTTTATCGTTAATTATGAATTTAATCTTATAAGTGATTCATCTGATGTATTTGACATTTGTGCTATTTTTGACAGAACTCATGATTATAGCACACAGGATGGCAACCAAAGTTTGAGAAGTTGCCTAAAAAAAGAGAAAGACAGATTCCTTCAAGTAGGGAAGCCCTTAAAGTTGAATTAAAATCTCTACCTAAGGGTTTAAAGCATGTTTTCCTTGGTCCAAGTGATAATTTTCCTGTTATTATTTCATCTGAATTATCTGAGTCCCAAGGTGAGAAATTAATTCAGATTTTATGCAAATATAAATCAACCCTAGGATGGAGTATTGCTGATATAAAAGGCATTAGTCCCCTAATCTGTACTCATAAAATAAATTTAGAGGAAGGAACTAATCCTCGAAGAGACCCCCAGCGTAGACTTAATCCCACAATGAAAGAAGTTGTGAAAAATGAAGTATTGAAACTATTAGATGCAGGAATGATATATCCTATTGCTGATAGTAAATGGGTAAGTCCTACGCAGGTTGTTCCTAAAAAGTCAGGAGTAACTATGATAAAAAATGACCTTGGAGAGTTAGTCCCTACAAAACTGGTGACTGGTTGGCGGATGTGCATTGATTACAGAAAATTAAATACTGCCACACGAAAAGACCATTTTCTGCTTCCTTTTATTGATCAAATTCTTGAGCGGGTGGCTGGTCATCCTTTTTATTGCTTTCTGGATGGTTATTCTGGTTATTATCAAATTGAAATTGCATTAGAAGATCAGGATAAAACTACTTTTACTTGTCCTTTTGGTACTTATGCTTTCCGCAGAATGCCATTTGGACTGTGTAATGCTCCAGCTACTTTTCAACGTTGCATGATGAGTATTTTTAGTGATATGGTTGAAAAGTGCGTGGAAGTTTTTATGGATGACTTGACTGTTTTTAGATCTTCTTTTGATGCATGTTTAATGAGTTTAGAAAGAGTACTGACTCGTTGTGAAGAAAAAGAATTGGTTTTAAATTGAGAAAAATGTCACTTTATGGTACCTTCAGGTATTGTTTTAGGGCATATTATTTCTTCCAAAGGAATGGAGATTGATCAATCAAAAGTTGAATTAATCTCTAAATTGCCTACACCTAGAACAATCAAGGATATAAGATCATTTCTTGGTCATGCGGGTTTTTATAGGAGATTCATACAGAATTTTTCTGCCATATCTAGACCACTATGTAACCTCCTAGCTAAGGATGCCCCATTTGAATGGACACAAGCCTGTCAAGAGGCTTTCAAAACATTAATTGGCAAGCTTACTTCAGCACCCATAATGCAACCACCTGATTGGAATTTACCTTTTGAAATTATGTGTGATGCTAGTGATTTTGCTATAGGTACTGTTCTTGGACAACGAAGAGAAGGGAAACCTTTTGTCATTTACTATGCTAGTCGAACTCTAAATAATGCACAAATGAATTACTCCACCACTGAAAAAGAGTTGTTAGCTGTAGTATTTGCTTTGGATAAATTCCGCGCTTATTTGATTGGTTCTCCTATCATTATCTTTACAGATCATGCAGCCCTTAAGTACCTTTTTTACAAAGAAGGATGCTAAGGCACTATTAATACGATAGATTTTGCTTTTGCAGGAATTTGACATCACCATCAAAGACAAGAAAGGAGTGGAGAACGTAGTGGCAGACCATCTTTCTAGACTCACATTCGAGGACACTTCTGACCACATACCAATCAAAGATGATTTTCCCGATGAGCATTTACTTTCTATTACTTCTCTACCATGGTTTGCTCATATTGTGAACTATTTAGCTGCAGGTGAAATACCAAAGGATTTTAGCACCCAAGACAAAAGGAAATTCATGATTGAGGTACGAAAATTCTACTGGGATGACCCTTACCTTTTCAAATACTGCCCTGATCAAATTTTAAGGCGTTGCATCCCTGATGTCGAGATTGCAAGCGTTGTGGTGGCCACTTTTCAATGAAGAAAACCGCTGCAAAAATCCTGCAGTGTGGATTTTATTGGCCCACCTTATTTAAAGATACAAATATCTATTGTCGCTCATGCGAAAGATGTCAAAAGTTAGGAGCTATGACCCGTCGTAATATGATGCCCTTAAACCCAATTTTGGTAATTGAAATTTTTGACTGTTAGGGCATTGATTTTATGGGACCATTTCCTCCTTCTTTTGGATATTTATATATTATTGTGGCAGTAGATTATGTGTCAAAATGGGTAGAGGCAGCACCTTGCAGGACCAATGATAACAGGACGGTAATTAAGTTTCTCAAAGAAAATGTATTATCTCGATTTGGTACCCCACGTGCTATCATTAGTGACCGAGATACGCATTTTTGTAACCGTTCTTTTGAAGTTTTAATGAAAAGATATGGGGTGATACATAAGCTTTCTACTGCATATCACCCTCAGACAAGTGGACAGGTTGAACTTGCGAATAGGGAAATTAAACAAATTTTAGAAAAAATGGTCAACCCGGATCGGAAAGATTGGTCTTTGAGACTAATCGATGCGCTTTAGGCTTACCGTACAGCTTTCAAAACTCCCTTAGGCATGTCACCTTATAGACTTGTTTTTGGAAAACCTTGTCATTTGCCCGTGGAGCTCGAGCATCGAGCATATTGGGCCATTAAACATTTCAATTTTGACTTTGAAAAAGCAGGAAAATTTAGAAAATTCCAATTGACGGAATTAGAAGAATTGAGAAATGATGCTTATGAAAACTCCAAGATCTATAAGGCTAAAATGAAAGTATTTCATGATAAAAATATTTTGAGAAGAACATTTAAGCCTAATGATCGAGTATTTTTATATGATTCAAGACTCCGTAAGCATCCAGGAAAACTTCGATCTAGATGGACCGGCCCTTTTATAGTAAAAAATTTTTTCACAAATGGGGCGGTAGAAATAGAAAATTCAAAAGATGGATGTATCTTCAAAGTAAATGGTCAACGCCTCAAAATCTTAATTGATAGACAAATTCCAGAAGTGGAAGACATTCCACTTATGGACCCAGTATATCAATCTTGACCATCTCCAGGTATGTTTTTCTTTTATTTTATTTTCGTTCATTTTATTTTTGTTTATTGTTTACTTTATTTTGTTATAGGTTAATTTTATTTTGACAAATACCATCTTTGATGCCAAGCAAGCCACCCACATCCCACATCAGGTGTATTCTACCCTGTTTAGTTATTCAATTCTGATTCTTAAACATTGAGGACAATGTTTCATTTAAGTTGGGGGGTGGGAATACAAATCTGTTATTTAAACTCTATGGCATATTTCAATCAATATATAAAAAATTGCCAAATTTTTTTCACACAGGCATCTTTTCACACATGATACTCATGCTCATTCATAACCATCTTGGTAAATTCAACAAACCCATCTTAAATCATTTTGCTAAAGCATCCACAGAACCATTTATGCACTTCTCCAAATTTTGTGGTAATATGGTAATTTGACACATGTAACTAAAGAATTATTTTGCTCAAGTATTCATATGAATTTTGTGAGAATTGAGAGCTTACAAATACAGAAATTGTGATAAGTATCCATTGATCTGTTGAATTTGACACTTCTTTTGAGAATCTTACATGGTTTATGGTAAAATGGTGGATATACTTGGGATATGACGAAAGTCAACTTAGGATTAACGTTTGAGCCTTTCAAGCTGAGCCTTTTCATCATAGATCCCTAGCAGCCAATTTTGAGCCAATATACACATATGGCCTTTTTTTTTCATATCTACATCATCCATACCTCTCCACATTGGAGTATAGCTTATACACTATATTTTCCTACCATTTTATTTCCAAGTGTGTACTAGGTGTGAAATTATCATTTAAAAAAAAAAAAGATAAAAGATAAAAGAAAAAAAAAAGAAAACCATGACAAAAATGGCATGGTGCTAGATGTGTCCATCAAATTATTCATGAAAGAGTTCATCAAATTGCGAAGACACCAGTGGCAAAAGAAGATGGAAAAGTGTACTTAGTCAAAAATCTAAAAAATTGAAAAGTACATCAAAAGGAAAGTATAGTCTACTGAAAAATTTAACAGATTCCCTTTTGTGTATACTTGGAAGTTTTTGAAATCTCTTCACCTTTTCTTCTTATGAACCCCAACCCTAAACCACATTACAACCCTTTGTGTTGATTTTTCCGATCCTAAGTATGCTTGTGGAAAGAATGGTGGAAATCTCATTTGTTAGTATTCCTATCATAAGATCAATGTTTACTTCTTACTTATATATAATTGGCTAAATTTCCATGATAGTAAATGTACACTTTTGGCAACTCCATAGAGAGAACCCATACATGAAACACTTCTATACCCGTGAGTTATGGAGTTGAACCTTTTTGCTTAAGATATTCTAATGTTGCATGTGTCGAAACCTCTGATTTGATAAAAATAGTTTGGAACACATACACACTCTGTGGATTGCTATATTTGAATTACTTGTGAAAGGGTTATTGAATTTCTAAGATTGTTTTGATATGTAAATTTGAAAAATGTATCTTGATGGCCCCTATGTGTGATTTTCTTTGGTCTTTCTCATCATTTTGCATGAAAATTGCTAGGGACTAGCAATGAGTAAGTTGGGGGGTGTGATGAGTGCACAAAAATGCACTCTAAATACTCTATTTAAATACTAAAAGAAATGAGAAAACAATGGATATAACTCATGCTATTAAAATTAATGGTCATTTATCTTGAAATAGATATAAGCATGATTTAATATATTGATGAGAATATAAAATGCCATATTTTCCTCTCTTAATGTTTAATACTTTATTCTTATTTGATGCCTAAATATACTCATTATTCTTATATTTTGATTTAGGACACAAATAGAGGCATTAGGAGCAAATGAAGATAATTGCGGAATTTTAGACAGTTCTGACATCTTTTCGTAATATGGGCATAACTCTCTCATCCAATCTCCGATTGAGCTGATTCAAGATGATATAGAACCGCAAGAGAAATATCTATAACTTTTATGTTTTATGTTTGAAGATATATCCACTCAATCTAAGACAAAATAGACCATCAAGTGGACGCACCTGCACTTGACGTTCCTGGATATTTTTCAACCACTTGCATCAAATCCAAATGTCATCATAATAAGCAAGCACTCCTTCACCAACTTGGAAATTCAATGATCAATTCAGATACAAGATGAAGTGCACTCAAGTTTCTTCAAGACAAATTATTTCACCACAAGATATTAAGTCATACAAGACAACTAATAGATAGAGAAGCAAAATTGAAACACTCAACCTACAAGCAAAATTCAGCTCATGCATAGTGGGAAAACAAATGATCAAAATGACAACTCACAAATCACTTGGATTCAAGAATGACACATGACAAAACAAGTTGCATGAAGGATGCTTATAAATAGAAGGGAGGGGTGTGTGTTCTAAGACCATGCTTAGTGTGCTTGGATGCCTTGGAAGATACATTGTTTTTTAGAGCTTGAGAAAAGAAAAGAAAAACCAAAGAAGAGAGAAGAAAATACTGGTTGGCTCTTCCATATTATCCCTTGAAGAATTTTTGTTACATATTTTCCATATGTGTAACTAATTTTCTAGTAAAGCTAGGGATGAATTTGTCTATATGATGGTATTTGTAATTGTTTTTTATTCATATATGTGTTCTTCAAATATTAAACTCTTTTGTTTAGTCATTCAAAATTTATTATAAATGTTTTCGTCACCAAATAATCTTAGAATTTATTTCATTTATAGATTCAGTCATGCTTTTTCTATTAAATGCAATAATCCTTTGATTATGTTTGGTTCAATTGGTTATCTATTTTAATTTAATTCTCTGCTGCAATATTGCTCTACGAGTATATTGTCGACGTTGAATTTCTTTAATATCGATAACAATTCCTGTTCTTATATTGTGACGAATGATTTTTCGAAAGATTACATTTGATTTAAATCTGGTTATTAATGTTTTATTTTCCGATTGAAAATTTGGACATAGAATTTTCAATTGAGTTATTAATGAATCGAAAATAATTAAAATACCAATTATATACAAAGGATTCCCGATGCTTTACTTTTCACACTCATCTAAATCTTTTTGTTAATTTCGTTACTGTTCTTCAATTTCTCAATCCATCTCCCTGTGGAATCGACACCCCAAAGCTATACTGCAAACGACCGCGTTATTCTTTGGGCGTAATCAACACCCAATTGACTTCCACTAGGCAAATTTTGTAAAATGTAATCGCCTTTCTTCACGCACCTTGATTTGGTCTATTCTTGATTCAATAAATCAAATCAGTTTACTACCAAAAAGATGAGAACAAGCTCAAATTCGAATGAAAAGTAATAAAACATTTTGACAATACTTTTGGAGAAACAACTTGTTATGAGCACAATTTATTACTAAAATCACAACCAAATCAAAATGAAAACACTAACATAAAAACCATTCTCAATCAAGTTATAAACCTAGGCTTTTCTTTGATAAGTTCAAAATAAGATATGATGTTTTATATGAGAACAATAGCTTGTGCTATTGAAAAGAAAAATTGAAAGCAGATACAATTTAAAAAAAAAAACGTGAAGTCATATTAACAAAAGTTCTTGATAATTAAATGTAGAAAACCAAAGAGAACAACCTTATTCCACACACTATTGCCACTTATTTAGTATGGTTGTACTAATAAAATTCTAAAGTACTGTCCCTTTAAAAAACAAAACTTGTTGCAATTCTGAACATGAAATTCCTATCTTCTATAATATCTTTGTTGTAGAAAGCTCAGGGCGTTATTGGGTGAGCTTAAGTTTACTCCTCAACCTTTTCGATCAAAATGCAAGTGGGGTAACACCCTGCGTGAGATTCCATTCACTACAAGGCACCATGCCCAATATAAGTAAATTCCAAAAAAAAGGAAGTTTCAAATCAAAATGGTCTATAAAACGGTCCTGCAATTCCTCTTTATATGCCCCAAAACGCACAGCTCATCTTCTTCCCACAACGACCAGTGACCTACTATTTCTTTTAGGAGTGTCAAAACGTGTTAACGGGTCATGTTCGTATCGTGTCAGGATGTGTGCATAATGCTTAAAGGGTCAACACGAACACGACCCGTTAAGGGTTTCGTGTCAAAAACTTCAACCCTAACACGACCCATTAAGATAACGGGTTGACACGACACGACCCATTAAAACCCGTTAAGACCTTTGATACGATATGACATGATATGACACGACACGATACAACACGATCTGACCTGTTTCAACCCGCAAACCCGTTAGTGACCCGTTTGAGTTTAACTTAATTGATTTTATATAAATATTAAAACTTAAATAATAATTATAAAACATAAAAAATTAATTACAAATTACAATCTTAAAATTACAATTCAATAAGTAGTATACTAAAAAATATAATAAACACTCAAATATGATCTACACATTGTAAAATATTAAAATTATAACCCAAACATATTAAATAATAATGGGTTAACTCGTTAATGACTTTTTAATAAGTATTTAAATGAAATAGTAAAGTGTCTAAGAGTATAAAACTAATTTTAAATTAAGATTTTTTGAAGTTTAGCTCAAGGGTATAAAAGTAAATTCAAATTTCTTATCGTGTCTTAACAGGTCTTAACGGGTCTTAACGGGTCATAACGGGTTTGACCCGTTATGACCCGTTATCAAATCGTGTCTTAACGGGTTGACATGAATTGACCCAAAACCCGTTAAGGCTAAACACTAACCTGCTTTTATCGTGTCGTGTTCGTTTCATGTTAACATGTCGTATCACATATTACCACCCCTAATTTCCTTAGCCCGTCTTCCCATCAGCATCTCCTTAGCTCGTCTTCTTCCCATTGGCATCTTCCTCACCTCCGCCCCCTTCAATTTTCTCTCTTCGTCTATGTTATTGTCGTGTTCTGTGGCCTGGGCTCCAAGGTGAGACCCGAGTGATTCCTGCTCTTGAAAAGAATGGATGAGTGGGGGCAGCAACCTCCTGAGACAACTCCAATGCTTAAGTTAGTTTGTGTACGAAGGGTGATAAAGAGGTAAGAGTAAGAAAAAATGATCACATAACCTTCATACGGTGGGATCCCTGGCTATTTATAGGACTTGGCCAGCCCTGACTGAGCTGTCCGTGTTCCTTTTTCTGACTCCGAGCTAATCTTCTAGCCCTTTGGATTATATCCCGCGTGTTGTCCCTTTTTCCAGGATGCACCAGCCTATTCCTTTAACACAAGGGCATGTTCGGGCTCCTGATCAGCATTTAATGCAGTGAGGAAGTGCTTGCCCAGAATCAGCGTGCCAGGGAATTCCCTCTGCCTAGGGGCATGTTCGGGCTCTTAACCTACATTTAATGCGGTGAAAGAGTGCTTGCCTAGAATCGGCGTACTATGGACTTCACAAACCCTCGATTAGTGTCGCATTTAATGCGTTATGGCTGTGGCATAGTTCAGCATTTAATGCGGCATAGGGCGACTGCATTTCCTGACTACTTTAGGATTATGGCTTGGTTTCTTGTGTTGGCCATCCCTTGCCGGATTTCTTGTAAGCCTCCTCTCTCCTTCCTCGCTGGCCATACCATCTGCCCACCCGTGGTTACTGCCCCCCTCGCCCCTATAGCTTATACTTCAAAAGAACTAGTCAATAATATAATTCGAACTCCATTAAAACATTACAAAGAGTAAGAATTTCTCCTTCTCAAATAATGTGAGATTTCATACACCACTTACTAGGGGTATAAAAAAAATCGGAAAACCGGTCCAAACTAGTCTAAACCGGACCGGTTAAATCGGATTTGAATCGGTTTGGTCTAGTACAGATTTTTAGAAACACGAAACCAGTAAGATCCGATTCCGGTTCTGGTTCATTTCATTTTAAAACTGGACCAGTCCTAATAATTATATATTTTAAATTATTTTTTTAATATTATATATAATATGTTTTTACATTTTATATTTTTTTATATATATAATACATAATAACATAATCATATATAAATAATATTATAATATTTATAAAATAAAAGTTTAATTTTAAATATGGATATTAAAACAGTTTTTTATAATATTAAAGTAGTTTTTTATAATAAAAATCTGTAATATAAAAACTATTATTTTTTTTATATAGCAGTTTTGTATATACAATTAAAAGTTAAAAAATTATTATATAATAGTTTATATATAATATTTTTTTATATAGCAGTTTTTTGTTAGGCTAACAGATTTTTATAATAAAAAAAACACATTTTAAACCAGATTTAAAAAAATATATATAAATTTATTTTTAAAAATTTACAATTTATTAGAACCAAAACCGAACTGGAACCGGTACTATTGATTTTGGAGTATAATCGGGGCGTAATCGGTTTTGTATTTACAAAACTAGTCAACTGATTTGGTTCTACATTTTGGCCAAAACTGGACCGAACCCAACCGGTTATACCCCTACCACCTACTATTATCTTTATCATATAAAGTATCACAATTTATGCCCCTTTAAGACCCTACGTCCTCGTCTGGTTTACCCGTTGTAGGTGGCATAGCTCAAGTTCCACATATCTAGTAGGAATAGACTCTGATACTCTTTGTAACATCCCAACAAAAGGCCCAAACCACATAGCATATTCTCTAAAAAGTCTAGTCATGATATAATTGGAGTCTCATTGGAAGCTTATAAAAAACAATAATTTCTCATTTCCAAGTAATGTGGGATCTCATACATCACCTATCTCATCCTTATTATATGAGGTATCACACACACACAACTCTCTCTCTCTCTCTCTCTCTCTCTCTCTCTCTCTCTCTCTTTCTTGTTCTCTGTATGCCGTCGATCCAACAAGCTTTGGTTATCATCCACCACATCGTGGTCCCAAACCCTCACACTCAGTCATTTTCCACTTTCCTCTCTCAAATACCGTCACACTCAATCATTTTTAATACAACGAACATGCAAAAGAAATGCAAAATAGAGAAATGGAGAAAGGAAAATGAAGAGAAAGGAAGAAAGGGACATGCCTATTTAACAAATGAACCAATAATAGAAGCCAATGCAAGTTTTTTAATGATAAAAGGCAGTGTATAGAAATATACCCAGCGCACCGCGAAGACTAGGGCTAAGCACCGACTAAGTCGGAATCGGATATGGAATCCTCGAACTCCGACTCCGACTTTGTCGAAAACGAAATCCGACCTCCGACTCCGACTCCGACTTTTATATACTCTGATTGATCCAACTCCGACTCTGACTTTGTCGGAGCGGAGTCGAAACGGAGTCAGAATTGGACTTTTTTGTTGGACTTTTGTATTGGACTTTTTCTTAACTCATTTGACATTTCAATTTTACAATTTCAAACTATAATAAATCGAAGTTGGGCTTCAATATCATTACATAACGAAATACAAAGCCAAAAGTCCTAAATTACAAATTCCAACCAATTAAAAGTACAAAACCAAAGTCAAATGTCAATAATAAAATAAAATCATTCTTACAAATTGACAATACAATATACATAATCAAAACTAAATATTGGGAATTACAAAATAAAAGTATTATTACAAATTAACTAAATACATAACTTGATGGTAGTATCCATACTATTATCTCATTTCAACAAAAAATAAAAGCAAACAATACCCATTATTTAGTATCTATCATCTATCATGATTCATCATTGAACCCATATTTCATCATCCTGGATATGCAAACAACATCCATCACATACCATTATTGAATCTATATTCCATCATCTATCACATAATATAGATGATTCATCCACATTCCACAATTTATCTTCCCAAATTTCAAATTATCATCCAACAACAAAAGATAAATAATAGAAAACAAACAAACAATAGTTTCCATATTTCAACAAAATAACTAATACAAATTATAAATTACATGTTATTTCAAATTTCCCACTTGTGCGATTGTGCCTGAAGAAAAAAAAACAAAATTAGTAAGGAAATAAGATACCACATAAATTTCTACAAATAAGAAAATAAAATTAAACAAATAAAAAAGTACACAAATTCAACAATAACAAAGCACCTCAAACCTCAATCATCTTCATTCTTCATGTAGTAAGTTCGCCATATTAGTAACCAGTTCTACATTAACATATTAAAATATAAGCTATTAGTATTAAAAAAAAAAGACAAATCAAGTTATATAACATAATTAATTAAATTTGAAATATGTTACCCGAGTCTAATTTATAACTATCTGCATCATCAATTAAAGCAAAATGATCTTGACTCAAGCATATGTGAGTAGACTTCAACCAGTTTTGCGTACACACTAGGGCCTCCACAGTTCTAGGAGCCAAAGAACTTTGGAATGGATCCAAAATACGACCTCCCGTGCTAAATACAGACTCCGAAGCAACAGTGGTAATTGGAATAGCCAAGATTTCTCTCGCCATCATTGAAAGAATTGGATATTTGGTAGAGTTGACCTTCCACCAAATTAAAATATCAAAACTCTGTGAGGGGATCTCAACAGCTTCCAACAAATACCGTTCTAACTCCAACTTAGTATCCAACATACTTGAACTCTTGTCTTTATGGAGATCCGTATAAATGTCGTCATCAATAACGCTATTGCTATCCCTTTTTAAGATACTAATGTCACTCTGAGCACTAGAAGCATCATCTCTAGGACCACTTATGCTAGTGTACTCACCATTAAACTCTGCATATTGTTCATATAGTCGGGTAAAATTATCCTTAAGGATTTCAACAAATTCCTCACATTTATCCTCACCCAATGCTTTTTTGAAGCAATATTCTTGAGCTTCCAATTTACACCGTGGATCACGAATCGCAGTAATAAACAATAACCTGTTTATTTTTTCAATATTCCCCTAGTATTTATCATATTTTTCTTTCATTCTCAAGGCCATTGAACTGAAACGTCGATTGTTACTCTCGCAAAAACCCATCAAGTTTTTATGAATGCCAGCGAGCTCTTTAAAAAACAGATTCGAAGTGACATATAATGTACCAGAAAGACGTATTGTGACATTATAAAATACTTCCAAGAACTTCAAAAAGTTCTCTATTGCCTCCCAATCATCATGCACAGGAGCTCCCAATCCTTTTCTCCCATGCCCATCTTCAAACAAATAAACCCGTGAGTACGGGTCATCATCAAGCAAAAGTTGTAAGGTTTTTTTATACTTGTTAGCCACATCCAACATAAGAAAAGTTGAGTTTCATCTAGTGGGTACGTCAAGACATAAAAAACTATGACATGGAACTTTTGACCTTTCAACACAAGTCTTGAAAGTGGCAAGTCTTTGAGGAGAAGACTTCACATACCTAATCAAATTACGGATTTTGCTGATTGACTCATCAACTTCGCTTAAACCTTCTCAGACAATAAGGTTTAAAATATGTGCAGTACACCTTATGTGGATATACGCATGATCCTTAACACACTCCAATCTTCCAACTTCAACTGTTTTCAACCAATCAATAGCAGAATCATTAGTGGAAGCATTGTCTACAGTTATTGTACGCAATTTGTCAATCCCCCAATCAAGCATACACTCCTCCAATGCCCTACCAATTGTTAACCCTTTGTGATCACCAATACGAGAAAATGAAATTATCCGCTTATGCAACTTCCAACTACTATCAATAACATAAGCCGTAACATACATGTAATTGATGTTTTGGATAAACGTCCAAGTGTCACTGGTCAAGCTCACTCTTTGCTTAGTAGTTAAAAACATTTTCTTCAAACCATCCTTTTCTCTCAAGAACAGTCTCATGCAATCCCTCATTACCGTAAAACGAGAAGGAATAGGAAACCTAAGATCAAGAAATCTAACAAATTCTCGAAACCCTTCACCTTCCACAACTGAAAAAGGCAACTCATCAATAATCACCATCCTAGTTAGGGCAGCCCTAATTTTTTTCTCATTGTACTCGGTCATCCCTAATTTCTTTTCCCCTTCCCCTCCATCAGTTCTTGCCTCTGGGATCAAGAATTGTTGATTTTTTCGTTTCTTAGGTCCTTTAGGGCAAAGATCAACGTGAGTTTTCAATGCTGAAGTACCTTGTGTTAAACCTAAGGTTTCAAGTTTCGTGTAAATCTACAAATGGATTTTGATGATAACAAATGAATTCAAAGAATAAAGGAGTCTCAAGTTCAAGTTGTCCACACAATAGAATCAAGTATATCAAGGAAGCAAGCATGAGCAAGAAGATAACAAGTTCACATTAAAATTATAGAGTAATTTTGTAAATCTCTTAAAAATTTGAAATTAGGATTAAGGCTCAAAATTAATATTTTATAATAAAGCATTAAAATACATTTTCCACATATGCATGAATATTTTGAAAATTAAATTTGAAAATTTTGAAAGATGATTGATTGTCATCTTTCACATGTGCATGACATGATTAAAAGTTTGAATTTTGAAAATATTAAGATGATTGATTGTCATCTTTCACATGTGCATGTTTTATTTGAATATTTTCAAAAGTGGTGGATGCTTTTTTTGACTTATGCAAAAGGTAAATGTCTTTATTTGAAAATTTTGAAAAGTAAAGTGTGCTCCTTTTGTCATATGTAAAAAGTAAAAGATTATGTTTGAAATTTTTGAAAAGTAAAGTGTGCTCCTTTTGTCACATGCAAAAAGTAAAAATATTAGATTTGAAATTTTTAAAAAGTGAATGATGATGTTTTTGACATGGGAATCTTTTCAAATTTAAAATTGAAAACTCATTTGCCTATAAATATCTCACTTGAGTTTTGCAAAATTCACAACAAGAACTTACACATCTATTGCTAAGTTTTGCATTATTTCTTCAAAACTCTCATTCTCTCTTTTCTAAAGTTTTGAGTCTTAATTCTTGTTCTTGTTGAGAGAGATATAGGTTGCGCTGTATTGTTTCTATCTCACTCATTGAGGAGTGTACTTTGATAGTCTACCTACTATCAATTCTTGTATTTGTAAAAGGGTGTGTATAATCCTTGTGTGTGTAGAAGGTGTTCTACACGGGGAATAGTTAAATCACCAAGTGTGAGGTGATTGGAAGTGTAGAAGGTGTTCTACACGGGGAATAGTTAAATCACCAAGTGTAAGGTGATTGGAAGTGTAGAGGGTGTTCTACACGGATTCTTTGGAGCGGTGCTGCTTAAAGGTGTAATAGGTTTCTATCTCCACCTAAAGGAGATTGATTAGTGGATTTGGGAATCCTCAAGAGGTAGCTTGAGGCGAGGAAGTAGGCAGTGGGGCCGAACCTCGTTAACATACTGAGTTTGCTTCTCTCTTACTCTTACTATTTATATTTATTGTTGTTTCATATTTTGTTTATATTTTATATTATATATTTGATTTATAATTGTTATTTTTTTAAATACAACTCAATTCACCCCCCTCTTGTGTTAGTCATCTGGGCAACAATTGGTATCAGAGCTAGTTGACCTGTACTGTTCATACAGGCAGATCACTCATGGGAACTCTCGCTTGTGACTGTGTCACCGAAGCAAGACTCTCCGACCATGGGTGACGGTGCACCGGTAGAGACGGTGGCCGGCTAGTCTGGTAGGTACAGTTGTTAGGTGACATAGGTGCGGCCTATGGTCAGTAACAATTGGTATCAGAGCTAGAGCTCTATTATAAGATTAACTATCTTTTGAGTTAAGATTTTATGGCTAACATTGCAGCATCATTTGGTGAAGGTCAATCTAGCAGTCGGCCTCCACTCTTTTGCGGAGACAATTACTCATTCTGGAAAGTTAGAATGAGAATATTCCTTCAAGCTCAAGGTCGAGAAATCTGGAAATGCATTGTAAATGGACCTTATATTCCAACAAAAGTGGTTGATGGAGTAAAGGTCAAAAAGGAAGAAGAAGAGTTTAATCGTGAAGACGATAGACTTTATACTTTATACTTTGAATTTAACTGCTATGAATTTATTATATAATGCTCTCAATGGTAATGAATTTAATAGAGTAATGACTTGTGCTACAGCAAAGGAAATTTGGGATAACTTGGAAGTTACTTATGAATGAACTTCTCAAGTCAAGGAATCAAAAATTTATATTCTTACTCATGAATATGAAATGTTTAAGATGAATGATGATGAATCTATTTCTAGTATGTACACTCGTTTTACTAACATCATAAACAGTTTGACAGCTCTTGGCAAAATTTATTCCAAAGTGGAGATAATAAGAAAAATTCTCAACTCTCTACCAAAACGTTGGGAATCAAAAGTGACAGCGATTCTTGAAACTAGAGACCTCAAGAAGCTCGAAGTGAATGAACTCATCGGGTCACTTATCACCCATGAGTACACATTGAAAAGAGGAGAAGAAGAAGGAAAGTCAAAGAAAAGCTTGGCACTTAAAGCTGTTCCACATGAAAGTAAAAGTGATGAAGATGAGGAAAATGACGACAAAGATGAAGAAATTGCGATGATAGTAAGAATAATTCAGAGGTTCTTAAAGAAAAATAAAACTCCTCCAAGGAAATCCTTCAATAAGTTTTCCAAGAAAGATTCAGGTAAAAATGACACTTTAATTTGTTATAAATGCAATAAACCTGGTCATATCAAGCCAGATTGTCCTCTGTTAAAAAAAGATCGAAACAAAGGCAAAAAAGCAATGAAAGCTACGTGGGATGATGATTCAAGTAGCTCAGATAGTGAAGCAAGCAATGGAGAATCAGCAAATCTTTGTCTTATGGCTAAAGATGACATTGAGGTAACAAATCTTGATAATATTGAAGATCCTTCATATGAAGAATTGCAAAATGTTTTAGAAGAGGTATATGAGGAATTTGAAAAATTGGGTATCAAGTATACTGTTTTGAAAAAGAAAAATTCTTCTCTAACAAACGAAATTGATATTTTAAGAAAAGAAAGTATTGTTTTGAAAGATGAAAATCTTGAGTTGATGAAAAAGAAAACTGATTTAGAAAATATTATTGAAAACTTTACGAATGGAAAAAGAAATTTTGAAAAACTTCTTGGTAGTCAAAGATGTGTTTTTGATAAGGCAGGCTTGGGATATAAGCCAAAACAAAAATACAAATCTTATAAAAACTTCTTTGATAATCCTTCTACATCAAAATCCAATATTCAAAATTCTTTTCATAAAAATAATTTTGTTAAAAAAGGATACTATTATAATCACTCAAGTTCTTCATATATGTCACATGCTATTTGCAATTTTTGTAATAGAAATGGTCATAATTATTTTGCTTGTCCTATTAGAAGAAAACATACAATGACTATTAGGGCCATATGGGTACCTAAAAATCTTATTTCTTCTAATACTAATAAATAAAGGACTTAAAGAACTTGGGTACCAGGAATTGTTTTTAATTGCTTTTGTAGGTATGCATGAAGTATTCTACAGGTAAAAATAAATGATTTTTAGATAACGGATGCTCAAGATACGTGACAGAAGACAAAACTAAATTCATTGACTTCACTTCTAAAGAAAAAGGATGTGTGATATTTGGAGACAATTCAAAAGGAAAGATCATGGAAATAGAAGGAAAGATCATCAAGACTTAGTACAAGATGCAACCAAATAGTGGAAACATGTGAAAGATCATTCAGCGGAATAAATTCTAGGAGAACCTTCACGAGGTGTAAGTACTCGATCATCTCTTAGAAATATTTGCAATCATACTGCTTTTCTATCTTAGATTGAACCTAAAAATATTGATGAAGCACTTCTTGATGAATCTTAAATTCTAGTTATGTAAGAAGAGCTTAATCAATTTGAAAGAAATGATGTTTGAACAGTTGTTCCTAAACCCAAAAATCATACTATTATTGGAACAAAATGGGTTTTTAGAAACAAGAAACATGAGTCCGGAGTCATTACTAGAAATAAGGCTCGACTAGTGGTCCAAGGTTTCAATCAAGAAGAATGAATCAATTATGATGAGACATATGCACCAGTCGCAAGATTAGAAGCTATTCGAATGCTACTTACATATGCTTGTTATAAAGATTTCAAACTTTTTCAAATGGATGTTAAAAGTGTTTTCTTAAATAGTTTTTTTTTATTGAAAAATGTTTTTCAAGATGAAAGATTGATATAACTCTTTTCATCAAGTATGAATAGAATGATATTCTTCTAATTCAAATTTATGTTGATGATATAATATTCGGTGCTACTAATGAAAATATGTACCAAGTTTTTGCTAAGAATATGCAGGAAGAATTTGAAATGAGCATGATGAGAAAATTTAATTTATTTCTCAGATTGCAAATCAAGCAAGCAAAAAGTTGAACATTTATTAATCAGTCAAAATATATCAAAGAGTTATTCAAAATTTGAGATGGAACGTGCGAAGGTAATTGGAACATCAATGAATCCAACCACTAAACTTGATAAAGATGAAAGCGGTAAGCCAGTTGACTCAAATGTATATCGAGGTATGATTAGTAGTTTATTATATTTGATAACTAGTAGACCTGATATTATGTTCAGTATATGTTTATGTGCACATTTTCAATCATTTCCAAAACAATCTCATTTGATTGCAGTCAAACGAAGTTTTTTAGATATTTTGCCAATACCATTGACTTAGAGTTATAGTATCCTAAACACACTTCTTTCGATCTTATTAGTTATTCATGTACCGATTATACTGGTTGCAAAGATGATCGAAAAAATTTTAGTAGAACATGTCATTTCTTAGGTCATGCACTTGTTTCATGATTTAGTAAAAAGAAAATTCTGTTGCATTATCTATTACTGAGGCAGAGTATGTTGCTGTAGGCAGTTGTTGTCCTCAAGTTCTTTACATGAAGCAACAACTTGAGGATTTTAAACTTATGTACAATCACATTCCAATCAAATGTGATAAATATAAGTGCTATAAATTTTTCGAAGAATCCAATACGACATTCTCAGACCAAACATATTGAAATTAGATATCATTTTCTTAGAGATCATGTGCAGAAGAGCGATATTGTATTAGAATTCACTAGTACACATGATCAATTGGCAGAAATTTTCACAAAACCCCTACCAGAAGATAAACTATGCATGATTAAAAGATAAATAGGAATTATGCATGCCATGAATATCTGCTAGATACTTTTATTCCATTATCTCAAATGACCTACAAAAACTTGAGACGTTTAGCCTCATCATTCAAATGCATTTGCTCCTCATAAATCATCATGTCATCCTTGTCTAAAGGATTAGGCAATCGAAATGCAGAGGCGAGTAAGGACTTTAAATCCTTATTCTGTTGTTTTAAGTCTACTATTTTTTTGTTAGACTCTTGAACAAGTCGTTGAAGAATATCAATCTTCTCATTAAGCTTCTCTATCTCGCGGGTTTTGGACTGCAACCGAGCGGAAAAAGCAACAATGGAAGATGAGTATCGAGTCCCGAGACCCACAAGCTCGTAAATGGCATCATGATCTGATTTATTAGCCAAATCAGTATTTTGCTGCTTCATGGCACTTACGACAGATGCAGAAATAGATTGATCACGAGAAGCACTGAAGGAGAATTGCTGAGCCATTAAGATTTTGTAAAGTGAGAATGAAGATGAACTACAACAATGAAAAGAAGATTTGATGCAGATTAGATAAAACCAAGGATTGCTTTTATAAAGATGGAAATAAGTAGAAGACAAACTGTCATCTCTTCAAATCTTACTTAGTCAAGATTACAAGATATGCCGGATGCATATTGTCAAAAGTTACCGAACTAAGCTAGTGAGATTAATTATAATTGTCCCTGTTTCTCTCGTGAAACGCTGCCATTATCTGCTGATGTTGACTCTGTGCTTGAACTCTTACTCGTTCCGATTCCTCTATTTGAAATTTCAAAACACGAGCTAATTCCGTCAAATCTTTATTTTCTTGCTTTAACCTCTTATTCTTTCTGCCTTTATTTGCAAGCTTTTGATGCAGAACAGATATTTGATTGTTAAGTCGATCAACTTCATTTGCCCTCGCTAGCAATCTCTGAGACATGGTCGTAACAGAGGCAGCATATTGAGCACTGAGAGTTCTTGATGCTGCAACAACCTCAGAATCAGTTCTATTTGAAAAATGCATTTCTGCTTCTATCATAGTGTTGACAACCTCATGAGATAAAATGATTGGTTGAGACGGTTCCTGATTCAAATTCGGAAGATTATCAGACGAAATTTTTTCCGTCATTCTATCGTTATGAAAAAACAGAACTTAGGTCAAGAAGCAATGTTTTTTTTTTGAATCCGATAGGTGAAAATGATTTTTTTTTATAGAAACTCAGAGCCTTCAAATCCGTTTGTCAACAACATCAGGCGATTGATTTGAATTTGCTTTCGCACCGACTGCTAGAGTTAGGCCTCCAACCTTTACAGGTTTTGTCAGATACGCGTGGCTCTGCACCGAATTGCCAGAGTTAGACTTCCAACATTTGCAGGTTTTGTCGGACATGCATGGCTCCGCACCGCATTGCCAGAGCTAGGCCTGCAGCTTTTGTTGTCTTTGTCGGACATGAATAATTTTAATTATTCAATTTCAAATCTCTGGAACATCTAATTCGTCAATAACATCAAGCGGATTTAAATCTTTTTTCGCACCAACATGATAAAATTCGGCTTCAACTTTTGCAGGTTTTGTCGGGCACGGATGGTTTCAATTATTCAGCTCTTTACAAAATCTCCTTCCGCACCGAATTACCGAAACTAGGCCTCCAGCCTTTGCAGGTTTTGTCGAACACGTGTGGCTACACACCGAATTCTCTACAGTCTCTACTAACGCAGCGTTTTATTTATCTATTGGTTATTGTAGGAATATATCTTATTGAACTAATTATGATTCCTTTTTAATGATGCCAAAAGGGGGAGAAGTTTTAGACTAGAACATTAACATTATTTAAATTTCTAAACTTGTTATATATGCTTGGAATTATATTTATATTTTTGCTTGAAAAACTAACGCACATTCTCAGGGGGAGCTTAAGTATTAATACAGGCTTCAGGTTCTATCAAGTATTTGTCATCATCAAAAAGGAGGAGATTGTTGAACCTAAGGTTTCAAGTTTCGTGTAAATCTACAAATAGATTTTGATGATAACAAATGAATTCAAAGAATAAAGGAGTCTCAAGTTCAAGTTGTCCACACAATAGAATCAAGCACATCAAGGAAGCAAGCATGAGCAAGAAGATAACAAGTTCACATTAAAATCATAGAGTAATTTTGTAAATCTCTTAAAAATTCGAAATTAGGATTAAGGCTCAAAATTAATATTTTATAATAAAGCATTAAAATACATTTTCTACATATGCATGAATATTTTGAAAATTAAATTTGAAAATTTTGAAAGATGATTGATTGTCATCTTTCACATGTGCATGACATGATTAAAAATTTGAATTTTGAAAATATTAAGATGATTGATTGTCATATTTCACATGTGCATGTTTTATTTGAATATTTTCAAAAGTGGTGGATGCTTTTCTTGACTTATGCAAAAGGTAGATGTCTTTATTTGAAAATTTTGAAAAGTAAAGTGTGCTCCTTTTGTCATATGTAAAAAGTAAAAGATTATATTTGAAATTTTTGAAAAGTAAAGTGTGCTCCTTTTGTCACATGCAAAAAGTAAAAATATTAGATTTGAAATTTTTAAAAAGTGAATGATGATGTTTTTGACATGGGAATCTTTTCAAATTTAAAATTGAAAACTCATTTGCCTATAAATAGCTCACTTGAGTTTTGCAAAATTCACAACAAGAGCTTACACATCTATTGCTAAGTTTTGCATCATTTCTTCAAAACTCTCATTCTCTCTTTTCTAAAGTTTTGAGTCTTAATTCTTGTTCTTGTTGAGAGAGATATAGGTTGCGCTGTATTGTTTCTATCTCACTCATTGAGGAGTGTACTTTGATAGTCTACCTACTATCAATTCTTGTATTTGTAAAAGGGTGTGTATAACCCTTGTGTGTGTAGAAGGTGTTCTACACGGGGAATAGTTAAATCACCAAGTGTGAGGTGATTGGAAGTGTAGAAGGTGTTCTACATGGGGAATAGTTAAATCACCAAGTGTAAGGTGATTGGAAGTGTAGAGGGTGTTCTACACGGATTCTTTGGAGCGGTGCTACTCAAAGGTGTAATAGGTTTCTATCTCCACCTAAAGGAGATTGATTAGTGGATTTGGGAATCCTCGAGAGGTAGCTTGAGGCGAGGACGTAGGCAGTGGGGCCGAACCTCGTTAACATACTGAGTTTACTTCTCTCTTACTCTTACTATTTACATTTATTGTTGTTTCATATTTTGTTTATATTTTATATTATATATTTGATTTATAATTGTTATTTTTTTAAATACAACTCAATTCACCCCCCCTCTTGTGTTAGTCATCTGGGCAACACCTTGCCTCTTAGGATGACATTTAAATTGTTTCCCACAATGGTTACAAGTGCATGTGGGTTCATCAGGATCGCAATCCGTATCTTTTGTGAAGTTATCCCAGACAATAGATCTATTTTTGGGGGGATTTCTTTAACAAGTAGAGCAGGTTGTTTTAGAAGTGGGCTGAGTGGCCGTCGCAGAGTCTAATTGTTCATTAGACTCTACAATCATGGGAGATGGAGGTTCTTCCATAGGGGGAGGTAGTGGTCCTGCTGGACATGATGCAGAGGTAGATGTAGGAGTGCTTCCAAAGTCTTGAATATTCATGATTTAAAACTTCACAAAAAAAATAAGAAATAGAGGAAATATAAATATCTGATATCATAATGTTAAATATAAAGTATACAAAGTTGCTAGAAATGGTGAAACTTACCAGGGTTGGGTTTTGACATGCATGTTACCTAAGGCTAAAACCAAAGAGAAGAGCTTCTGACCAGTTCATCTAGTCTTTAGGAAAGACTTAACTTATTTATTGTAAATTAATACATCAATTTTTTTACTTTAATCATCATGGATTGCCACACACCCTTTCTTTCTCTTTGCGTATAGCAATTAGCAATCAAGGAATTTCTTATTTCTATATTTATTTAAAATTATAATTTAATGTTGCTACTTTCTATTTGTTTGAATTGAAAATTAAAAAAAATCAATTAGTTGCTAATCTTCTGAAATTGTTCTATAGCTGGAGATTTTCTCAATATCAATTAAGTTGGACAAGGAAACTGGCCTGAGAGCTACTCCATTGGACCATTACCATTACCATTACATATGCTAGAAATATTTCTTTTTTCTCTTAATTTTGTTAACATCAAGGATTCAATTGCTAGACATGAGATCATTTGGAAATAAAAATATATTTTATTGCAAATCAAAATTAGATGACTTAACTTAAATAGGATGAGTGGGTGGAGCTAATTTAAGGTGTCTTTTATATATAATAGCTTGCAAGCATAAATCTTTTTCTATAATATTATAGTAATAGGAACAATACTTTCCAAATAATTAATTAATAGTTGAAAAATATGTTTAATTGTAGTTCTTATCTTAAATTTATTAATACTTTAAGTTTAAGAATACTGTGATAAACAAACGCAACACTTAGGAGGTTACAAATAAATATATTAAATCCAAACCCAAGTGCAAATAAAATCTCAAAATCAAATCATTATTCAGACAATACAACCAATTCTTAAATCCTATACATAACTGGTACAACTATTGTCAATCACTACTTGCATTATCAATTCATAAACAATGCAATAACTAGTACGAGTCAAAAGCACCATAAAACCCTATTACGATAGAGGTGTTAGAAATACCAAGTACAAACTTATTTATAACAAGCCCAATCTCCTCATTTATTGAAACAATCCAAACCCAAACAAAGTGCTTCGCCAGTGTATGTAACTATTGAAATTCCAATACAAAAATATAAAATGCTAAATAAATTATATCATCTTCATTTGAAAAATAAACAATAACATGTTAATAAAAAAAAAATCATGTAACCAATTAGATAAGTAATATGTCCATAGAACTTTCATTGAGGTGTCTATATTCTATATCCTCCCGTGCTATTAATTTGAATGGATTTGGATGGGCAGTGCAAAAAATTGGAGTTACAATATTAGTAAGAAAAAGGTACTCCCGCTGAATCACCAAAAAATGAAAGAAAATTGTTAATCATCTTCAAACATGAAATTTATAATTTGTTTAATATACATATTTCTGAGAAATGTAAAATTTCCCATAGCTTTTTACAGCAAGAGGCTCGATGCTATTGATAGGTAATGTTCATAGGATGTATACGCTAATTTAGTATGCATTAATAACTTGTTTATTAACAACAACAAAAAAACTTGCTCATAGGATGCTATTGGAACTCAAAACAGCCAAATTTACAAATACAACAAAAACAGGGGAGATGAGGACGGTGCTTACAAGGGTATGAAATCGAGAAACAAGTTACAAATACAACCTAGTTATCTTTTGCTCACTTTTAAACATAAACGCAGATCAATCGAAATCCAAAACCCCTTGCAGATCAATCGAAATCCAAAACCTAGACCAAAGTCACGAATAACGGAATAAGCATGTGGGTTATACGAATTAACCTCTTTCGGTAAGCGGTATTGATCTGGAGGAGAGCAACAGTAGCTCCGGCAGCAACTCTTGAACAGCTGAAGTAGGCGCGGGGGGAAATTCCGAAGTGCGCAGTGGAGCTCCGAAACACCGAGGAAAGGAAGAGAGCATGAGAACTTGAGAAGGGGAGGGGCGCTGTATCGGTAGCGACGGTAGGTAATCCGTAATAGGATATATATGCATTTAATGTATACCGTTAGATCTAGGTTAAATTAAATAAAAGTATATATTAAATTTATAAATAAGTTTATAAATAAATTAAATAAAAATAGATAATTAAAAGTAAAAATATAATATAATTAATTCAAAATAAATAGTAGAACTAATATTATTTTATTATAAAATTAAATATGAAACTGAAAGTTTATTAAATATTTTTAAAGAAACAAATTATGTTAGTAAATGGAATTTAAAAATAATTTTAAATAATTATAAGTTTTTTAAATAAAACAAATTCCTTAAACTTTATGCAATAGTATTATGATATATTATGATATTTTATTATTTATTAACTTATAATACATCACTACTTATATGTTAGTCTTTAAAAACACATTAGTATTTATATATTAATATTGCTATTATATTATTATTAAGAAATTATTTTGAAAAAGCTTGTGCTTATAAAATTATACAATAGTAATTATCAACATTATGATATTTTATTATTCATTAACTAATAATATATCACTACTTATATGTTAGTCTTTAAAAACACATTAGTGTTTATACATTAATATTACTATTAATGTACATTGGCTAATACATTGATATTTATACATTATCCAACATACTATTATTTCATTTAATTATCAACCATAACATTGATATTTATACACTATCCAACATACTATTATTTCATTTAATTATCAATCTATGGTTGTAATAGTATAGGATTTAAGATTAAGGGTTTAGAATTTAAGATTTGAATTTTGGTCTTAATAAATGTCTATTATATTATTAAAAATTTATTTTGAATAAGTTTATACTTATAAAATTATATAATAGTAATTATCAACATTATGATATTTTATTATTTATTAACTTATAATACATTACTACTTATATATTAGTCTTTAAAAACACATTGGTATTAATACATTAATATTACTATTAATGTACATTGGCTAATACATTGATATTTATACATTATCCAACATACTATTATTTTATTTAATTATCAATCCATGGTTGTAATAGTTTAGGATTTAAGATTAAGGGTTTAGAATTTAAGATTTGAACTTTAGTCTTAATAAATTTCTATTATATTATTAAGAAATTATTTTGAATAAGTTTATACTTATAAAATTATATAATAGTAATTATCAACATTATGATATTTTATTATTTATTAACTTATAATACATCACTACTTATATGTTAGTCTTTAATTTTGTATATATTAATATTACAAACTATTACATTAGTAATTCTTAATATATTAGTATTTATAATTATATATGTCTATTATATTATGAATAAATTATTTAGAAATAATAATTAATATGACTTATTATGAGTAAATTATTTGGAAACAATAATTAATTTAATTTTCTATTTATAATAGTTGTATTTAAAAAATACATATATTTTTTTTTACAAATTATATGCAAAATGTCGGAGTCGGAGTCAGAGATATAGTCGGAATCAGAGTCAGAGTCGGAGTCGGAGTCGGAGTCGGAGTCGGGTTACAAATCGGAGTCGGTATGTCGGATTCGGATCGGATCGGAGTCGGAGTCGGCAGGACTCCTTTACCGATTCCGTTTCTGACTCCGATTAAAGTCGGAGTTTTTTCTCCGACTCCGACTCCGACAAATCGGAGTCGGAGCGGAGTCGGGGCGGAGTCGGAGTCGGGGTCGGATTTTCGAATTTTTGCTCAACCCTAGCGAAGACCAACAAAGGAAGCTATAACAAATTTGACATTTTAACTGTGATGATCCTCTTGCAACCCTCCCAGACGTTCCTCTTGCAACCTTTAGAGAAACAATAAATGTAGCCTTCAAACCTCCCATCAACAACCAATAAATTTTGCATCCTGACAACAAACACATCACACCACCGTACTGTCCAAGAAGCAAGATTGTAAAACCAAATCCAAACTAAGGCCTTATTTGTTTTCTTAACTTATTTCAACTCATCTCAAACTAATTATTATACTATTTCAAATTTTATACAAAATAAAATAAACAATTTACTTTTTTTAAATCCTAACACAAATTTTTTTAAATCTCAAAATAAAATTAATATTAAAAAAATATATTACAATAATTTTTTTTTAAATTTTTATTTCATCTCATCTTATCTCTTCTCTAAAAACAAATCAGGCCTAAACCAAATTCATTAAGATAGAAATAGAAGAGAAGCCCAAGAACGAGCAACATGAAACTAACCACAACTAACGTAAATAAGCAAATAATGGAGGCACAAAAATGAAAAATAAAAATCACCTAAAAATTACTATTTGTAATGAAACGAAAGAAGCAAATTAGTGCGACGGCTGCCGCCCCCTGTCCCACCACTAAAATTATGTGAATGACCCCACCACTATTATTTTAAATCCTGCATAGTGACTTACATAGTAATTTCAAAGCCTATAAATAGGGGTTTCAGTTATAATGAAATCTATAAGAAAATATAGAGAGAGAAAGAAAGTGTCAGTTCTTAAGAGTTTTAGAGAGAGTTTCTTATTTCTCTTTTGCAATAGAAATTTCTTTCTTTAGTTTTATAACACGTTATCAGCACGACGGTTCTACCAATTCTGAAGCTAGTGGCCTTATTCTTCTGTAAGTTTTTCAATATATTATTTGCAGTCTTTAATATATTTTATTGATGATTATCTATGTGAATTTATAAATATGTTTTCTGAGATACACATATTTATTTCATTATTTATATAGAAAATGACAAATCTTACAAAATTAGAATTTGTTGTTCTTGACATATATGGGAAAAATTATTTATCCAGAATACTTGATGCTGAAATTCATCTTGATGCAATGAATTTGGGAGAAACTATTAAAGAAAGAAATCAAGCGTTCCTGCAGGACCGTGTTAAAGTAATGATTTTCCTTCGCCACCATCTTCATGAAGAATTGAAAACTGAATATCTTACAGTAAAAGATCCCTATATTTTGTGGAACAGTTTAAGGGAGAGGTACGAACATCAGAAGACTGTCATCCTCCCAAAAGCTCATTTTCAATAGTTGTACCTGAGGTTACAAGATTATAAAAGTGTTAGTGAGTATAATTCTACACCTTTTAAAATAAGCTCAGTATTAAAATTATGCGGTGAGAAAATCACCGATAATGATATGCGAGAGAATACTTACACTACATTTCATGCCTCAAATGTGCTCCTACAGCAACAATATCGAGAGAGAAAATTCAAGAAATATTCTGAACTTATATCATGTCTTCTAGTAGCTGAGCAGAACAATGAGCTCTTATTAGAAAACCATCAGTGATGCCCTACTGGCTCAATATCATTTCCTGAAGTGAATGGTAATAGGTTTGCATCATTCCCAGAAGTGAATGGTGCATCCTTTAGAAGAAATCGGGGGCGTAGACGTGGTAGGAGAAATTATAGAAATGTTGGTCCTAGAAATGACAACATTAAAAGGGATAATAATATAACGTATCACCAGAAGTGGTATAATTCAGAAAATGGTAAAAATCCCCAGAATAATTCTTCAAAGAAAGGTGAAGAGGTGTGCCATAGATGTGGAATGACTGGACATTGGTCATGTACCTGTCGTACAACCAGGCACTTAGCTAATTTATATCAAACTTCTATTAAAGGAAATAATAAAGTGCATGAAACAAATTTAGTAGAACCATCAGATGATTTATTAGATTCAGTAAATATAGACGTTACTCATCTTGATGTCTCTGATTTCTTTAATCATCCTGAAGGTAGTATTGAACACTTAATTGGATATGGAAGTGTTCCACTCAACTAATATATTTTCTTTCTATCTGTAATAAATGTTTTGTATATTTTGTAAAATCATGGATCACATTGATAAGCTTTTTATCTCTGAGTTGAATGATAAAGATATATGTCTGGCTGACAGTGCTACAACTCACACAATTCTCAAAAAAAAAAATTCAAAATCTAACACTAAGTAAAGCCTATGTCCATACCATATCAGGTTCATCAGATTTAATTGAGGGTTCCGGAAGAGTTTATATTATGTTGTCTAATGGCACCAAATTTTGTATTGATGATGCTCTATTCTCTTCACAATCCATATGAAATTTATTGAGTTTCAAAGATATACGTCGTAATAACTATCATGTTGAAACGACCAATGAAGGTAGTAAAGAGCATCTTCTTATTACTAAGACAATATCGAGCCAGAAGCTCATATTAGAAAAATTGTTTGCTCTATGTTTTGAATTGTATTACACAAAGATGAGAACAATTGAATCATATATGGTAATGCACCAAAAGTGCATTGATCCCAAAGTATTTATGATTTGGCATGATCGTCTTGGACATCCGAGATCTATAATGATGAAACGAATTATTGAAAATTCGCATGGACATCCCTTAAAGAATCAAAAGATATTTCTACCAAATGAATTTTCGTGCTCTGCATGTTTTCAAAGTAAGTTGATTATCAGACCATCTCCCTTAAAAGTCATTGTTGAATCTCCATCCTTTTTACAAATGATTCACGGAGACATATGTGAGCCTATTCATCCATCAAGTGGACCATTTAGATATTTATGGTTCTAATTGATGCATCTAGTCGATAGTCACATGTTTGTCTGCTTTCCACTAGAAATGTTGCATTTGCTAAACTTCTTGCTCAGATAATTAAATTACGAGCACAATTTCCTGAGTATCCAATTAATACCATTCGATTGGATAATGCAGGTGAATTTTCATTTCAAACTTTTGATGATTATTGCATGTTAATAGGAATAGATGTTGAACATCATATTGCCCATACACACACACAAAATGGTTTAGCTGAGTTTTTGATCAAAAGGTTTCAACTAATCGCTAAACCTTTACTTATGAAATCAAGACTATCTGTTTCTATTTGGGGACATGCTATACTTCATGCAGCATCTCTAATTCGCATTAGACCATCTGCATATCATAAATATTCTCCATTACAGCTTGCATTTGGTCAACAACCAAATATTTCTCATCTTCATACTTTTGGATGTGCTGTATATGTTCTAATTGTACCTCCACAACGTACAAAAATGAGCCATCAACGTAGACTTGGGATATATGTTGGTTTTGATTCTCCATCTATTATTAGATACCTTGAACCCCTTACATAGGTTATGTTTAAAGCACGTTTTGAGGATTGTCATTTTGACGAATCCAATTTTCCATTAAAGGGTAAAGAAAAGTCAGTGCCTTAAGCACGACATGATATTACTTGAGATAATAAGACTCTGTCTCATTTTGATCATCCTACAAATGAATATAAACGGAAAGTTCAGAGGATTATTCATTTGCAAAATGTTGCAAATCAATTACCGGATGTATTTACTAACACTAAAGGTGTAGTAAAATCTTATATTCCTGCTGTTAATGCTCTAACAATGATTAAAGTTCCTGAAGGATAATAGGTGAATCTAAAACACGCCTGAACCGTGGAAGACCTATTGGTGCAAAAGACAAAATTTCCAGAAGGAAAAGAATACAAAATGAATTTGGTGTTCCTGAAGAACACGTACCCACAATATAGGCTACAAATATAATTGGTGCTCCTAAAGAGCTCAAATCTTCTATTCCAAAACCTCCTAAAGAGGAAACTCCTGAAAAGTATAAATCTCCTGAAAATGGACCTCCTGAAAAGATGTGTCATGAAATATTTTCCCCTGAAGAGGAACAGGTACACGAAAATAATGAGATCTCAATCCATTTCATGAAAACTGGAGTAATTCTGGATAGAAATAAAAATGTTGTCGACAACATATTTTCATATAAAATGGCCCTTGACATTACTAGAAGTAATGAAAAAAGTGAGCCAAAAATCGTCGAAGAATGTCGACGTAGAAATGATTGGCCAAAATGGAAAGTAACTATTGAAACTGAATTAAATTCGCTAGCAAAACGAGAAGTATTTGGACCTGTTATCCAAACACCAAAGGGTGTAATGCCTGTTGGATATAAGTGGATATTTGTACAAAAACGTAATGAGAAAAATGAAATTGTGTGGTACAAAGCACGGCTTGTCGCACAAAGTTTCCTGCAGAAACTCGAGATTGATTATGAAAAAACATACTCTCCCGTTATGGATGCAATCACATTTAGATTTTTGATTAGTCTGGTTGTTACAAAAGGATTAGAAATGAGATTGATGGATGTGGTCACTGCATATTTATATGGATCCTTAGACCATGACATATATATGAAAATCCCTTAAGGATATAAAATGCCTGAAACATCTACAAGTACATCCAGAAATATGTACTCAATCAGACTAAAAATCTTTATATGGGTTGAAGCAATCCGGACGCATGTGGTATAATCGCTTAAGCGAATATCTATTGAAAGAATGATTTGAGAATAATCCTATATGCCCATGTGTTTTTATTAAGAAATCAAAATCCGAATTTGTCATTATTGTGGTTAATGTTGATAATTTAAATGATGTGGGAATTCCTGAAGAGATCTCAAAAACCGCTATATATTTAAAGAATGAATTTGAAATGAAAGATCTTGGCAAAACAAAACTTTATCTCGACCTGCAGCTCGAGCACTTGCCAAATGGAATTAGTCCATGTATATTGAGAAAGTCCTAAAGCATTTTTATATAGACAAATCGCATCCCCTGAGTACTCCAATGGTTGTTCGAACACTTGATGTGAAGAATGATTCATTCCGTCCTTGTAATGACAATGAAGAAATTCTTAGTCCTGAAGTACCATATCTCAGTGCAATTGGAGTTTTGATATATTTTGCAAATTGTACTCGACCAGATATTACATTCTCAGTTAATCTGCTTGCAAGATATAGTTCTGCACCAACTCGAAGGCATTAGAATGGCATTAAACATGTCCTTCGTTACCTTCATGGTATGGTTGATATGGGATTATTTTATCAATGTGGTTCAAGTCCAGAATTGATTGGATATGCAGATGCAGGTTATCTTTCAGACCCACACAGAGGTAGATCTCAAACTGGATATTTATTTACTTATAGAGATACTGCCATATCATGGAGATCTATTAAGCAGACACTATCTGCTACTTCTTCAAATCATTCAGAGATCATTGCTATTCATGAAGTAAGTCGAGAGTGTATTTGGTTGAGATCAATTATTCAACATATCCAGGAAAAATGTGGACTTCTCATGATCAATAATAGCCCAACAATCTTATATGAAGATAATACTGCTTGTATCACTCAAATCAGAGGAGGATATATCAAAGGTGACAGAACCAAATATATTTCACCTAAATTCTTTGTACCCATGAACTTCAAGAGAAATGTGAAATTGATGTCAAGCATATACGATCTAGTAATAATCTGGCAGATTTATTCACAAAAGCGTTACCAACTTCCACATTCAAGAAGATTGTGCATAACATTGGAATGCGAAAACTCAAAGATCTTTTGTCATGCATTTTTCAGGAGGAGTAAATGTGCTGATTGTACTCTTTTTCCTTCGCTGAGGTTTTGTCCCACTGGGTTTTCCTCTGCAAGGTTTTAATAAGGCAATCTTAAAGCACTTGTGGATAGATAAGAAGACTGTACTCTTTTTCTTTCGCCATTAGTTTTTCTTCCCATTGGATTTTTCATTGGCAAGATTTTAACGAGGCAGATTCTTTATGGGTGGTTATTCAAGGGGGAGTGTAATAAAACGAACGAAGCAAATTAGTGCAACGGCTGCCGCCCCCTATCCCACCACTAAAATTATGTGAATGACACCACCACTATTATTTTAAATCTTGTATAGTGACTTGCATAGTAACTTACATAGTAATTTCAAAGCCTATAAATAGGGGTTTCAGTTGTAATGAAATTCATAAGAAAATATAGAAAGAGAAAGAAAGTTTCAATTCTTAAAAATTTTAGAGAGAATTTCTTATTTTTCTTTTGCAATAGAAATTTCTTCCTTAATTTTATAACACTATTTAGTTCAGATAGCCTTTTTTTAGAAGAAAAACTCAATTATTAAGCTAGTTGAAGCTTTTACTCCACACGCCATGGTTCAACCGCCATGTCACAGTTTTTGCTACTGTAGCGGTCCAATTCGTCTAACTCTCGAGTCGTCTTCTTCCTCATCTTCCTTGCCTTCTTTTTCCGAGTGCTGCTAGGTACCCCCGCCTGGTACCCCTGCCACGACTTCGCAGCTGGCGTGGCAACTACCAAGTTAGCCAATATTATTAAAAAAAAAAGAAAAAAAAAGGAAAGTAGAATGCGAACGCAAATGGAGTAGAGGGAAATATAAGAAACGAAAATCAAAAGCAATTTGGGCGAGCAACCAGAATGTTCTTCCCGTCCGTTTGATGTCGCCATCCATTTTTTGTCATTGTACGATTGCTGTCACTAGCTAATTGGTTTTGTCACTGTCGCCACATTGCTTACATTTTTGGGTTGGAAGAAGGATATTTTCTGGGTTTGTTTGTGAGTTTTTTTCCTTTAGATTTTGTGGGTTTTTTTCGGGTGATTAATGGTTTTTTGCCCTATGTTATCTTGCTCAAAGAGTATTTATGACTGATAAATATAGACTTGGATCTTGTTGCATCATTGGAAATTATTATAGTTTAAAGGGGCTGTAGATACAAATTCGTGCAATTATCGAGCATAGTATATTGTGGATTAAGAATGGCTTGAAAATCAAAGACGGAGATCGTGTGCACTCTAGGACCGGCTTCGTCATTCTCCCAATTTTCTCAATCAAACAGGTACCCCATAAATTTTAAAAAGAAAAAAGGAGAATACCTTTAGGCGTGAGCCATGAAGGCGTGGGATGACTTTTCCTTAAAATCACAGAGAGGAGCACAAAAGAAAGTATAGAGGGAGAAATAGGAGCACTGAAAGAAAGTGAAAGAGAGAGGACCATGAAGCGAAGAAGGTTGTTTCAATGGTGAAACGTTGGGTTGGAGGTTGAAGGAAGAGATTACCCGAGAGCTTCGGATTGAAGAGAAAATGCCGATTTCACATTGTGGGTAGAGAGGGAGATTGGAAGGAATATTAAACGGCGTCATTCGAATAATTAATCCACATAGGATGCGGGGTTGCGCCGGGGTTATTACCCCGATTTCGTAAAGTATTTTTCGTCTTTTCCCTCGTCTAGTCTTCTAGGCCTAAGCAGAGTAAACCCGTCCTTTTTCTCCCTAAACCCCTGCGTCTTCGAGACCTCGCACACACCCCTGTTCCTATGCTCTAGATTTCCCCCTCTCTGCGAATCCTGGTCCTCTACCCAAAAGCTACCCCTCAAGAAAAGCATGGATATGTGTGGACATGCCCACTAGGTTTACTTGCTCCAATACAAGCATGATACACGACTGATAAATCAAAAAATCCCAGGAGACACACGACTGATAAATCAAGCAGAACTAAAATGTATTGGAGCAAGTAAACCCAGAGTATTGTTCTTCTTGATTTATCAGTCGTGTCTCTTGGGATTTTTCGCATTGATTAAGCTTTTGATTGTTTGCTTCATACACTAGCCCAGTAGTTATTGAGATTACAATGTCACTCAATGATGCAAAGGATTCAAAAGGAAAATGAAAACAGAAAATAGTGAAGTGAATTTGGAAATGAATAATGAATATAATTTTTAGTTCTAAAAACTATTTTGTTTCTATTTTTTATTTTTTTATTTTTTTTCTCACAAGCATATGCTTGTTTGCTGCTAGAGTACAAATTTGCTTTGATTTCAGTTTTAATTATGCTTGTCAGTGTTAAGTTAGCCATTTTCATTTAAGTTGTCATCGTATCTGTAAGAGCTATGTCCTGCTGATGCTGATGTAATGATTTTGTTTCTTATGCAAGAAAAAACCTGATTAATTTCAAGAATGGAAGTGTGGCTAAGTGCTATTGGTATGAGTACTTTAGGTTGCCTGTTGGTTTAGGTATGTGGTTAGTGAAAGTGAAAAGGAAGTTTCAGGTTGCCAGTTTTAGGGTAGTGAGGGACTCGTTAAAGAAACATACAATTCTGAAGTACTGGACTGTATAACTTCGTATATATTAATCTTGGCAAGAGCCCAAAAGATCATTGACACATACACACACACACACACCATATATATATATATATATATTAATCTTGGAAAGGTAACTCTCTTTTATCTCTCTCAGCCTTTTGATCTAATATTGATAATTGGCTTTTAGCACTTATAATATATGATGCAACAACAATGACAGACAGTAACTTAAACCTCCATTGAAGACATTTTCAGAGGAGGATAGGGCCATAGATGTCAATATATATGCAACGTTTGCAGATGCATGTGACTTTGATGGAGGAAGCAAAAAAGATTAATGATGTCCTAGATGGAATAATGACTCGTTTCTTTCCTTTTGAAATCAGAAATTTTGCTTTTCTTTGGAGAGAGTGAAAAAAAAAAAACCAACTTGACCGACAAAAGTTCTTGTACTAGTCCCGATTGAAGGCTTGAAGATGTGAAGTTTTCTCATAAATTGAGCACAACATAAAGGTAATCGTCCAGACCAAAACAGCCGACCATCAGTTAAATAGAGCATCCTATTGTCTTCAAGATTCAGATAAAAATACACTCAAATGCAATTATGTTCACGAATTCTGATCAGATAGCCAAGAACGTGAACGTACTAACTAGATAAAAGAAGAGCACATAGTTGAGAATGCAGCGTTATTTTTTCCACATACATTCGAAGACCTAGAACTTCGAAGGAAAAGAGTGTACTGCATTAGGACTAGTCAGCATTTTGTACATGAAACGAACTTTAAACTTCTCATTTCCAGTATGAATCCAGACCATCTGATTCGTCTCAGCCCAGCCAAGATTCGTTGCATACGACAAACCAAGCAGATCAAAAATTGCATCCATTTCCCAATCTAACAGTCTGCATATAAAATTCAAATTATATATAAAAATTATGTTCCTAACTTGTAACTAGTCATTCTCTTTCGTATACTTCCTATGTAGTTGGGCTATGCCCATTTACGTGAATCGGTAAAACTTTATTTGACTTAGAAAATTAAATATAAACTCCATTCATTATTTAAGTCCTTCCATATGGTGAGGACTAAAAAAGAATAAACAAGTTTTACCACAATCATGTAATATTTTATAGGATGAAGTAGAAATTACACCCATCCAATTCTCATCTACCTCCCCCAGAGTTACACAACAGATGCCAAGAGAGTCATCAACTAAAAACACAAAAATATAAATTTTAAAAGGCTGGAAACATGCTCGAGCATAGGCCCCACTGTGAAGAGATATCACATATGAATGGAGATCAAATGTAGCCAAAAATTTGGAATCTCCCATATTGTTGAGTTTCAGACACTTTACAGCCAATATTTCTGCAAAATTTCAAGCTAATTACTGAGATGGAATCCACTCATCTCCTTGGATAAAATTCTCCACAGAATATGTGAGTATGTGCTCTGTCGGGATCTGGCTACTCCAAGTTACTCTCTGGGACAACTTAGAGCCTGGTCCAGAATTCCCAAATTCCCCATAATAGAGTGTTTTCAATCCAATATCGCCATTCCATGGCATCCAGCCTTCGGGTTTAATAAGAACTTCCAAGTTACAGTTTATAAAAACTGTCCTTGAGTACTCCTTCCATGGCCTCCCCAAATAAGTCTTGTGTACTTCAGGTTTGCTATGATACAGTACCATGTATTCCTCGGTGCCATTTATCAAGCAATTCTGAAAAACAAAACCTGTGCATTGTGCAGGGTCGGTTCTGCCATGTGCAGTGACAGCATTGTTCTCGCCTTTTCCTGGATTTACTTGCCGGGGGCGGATTAAGATCTGGCATTCTTGAAAAACAGATGCTGAGTTTCCAAAAATGAAATCCACATTTCCCTGAATGCGGCATGATTTGTAGAATTGGCGGAGGGAGCGAGCATAGAGTGTATCTTGATTGCCTAAGAACTCACAGTTCTCAATGACGGACAAATCACTGTCTGATCTGAAGGCCACTGCTTGGTGTGCATCAGGACCGGCAGTGTTCTGGATTGTGAGGCCACTAGCCATGAATCCATCACCAGTAACACCTGTTTCAGAACAATTCAAACATAAGAACAAGAAGGGAATTTTTTTTCAAAGCAACTCGAGAACAAGAAGGGATTAACAAAGCAAAGCTCAAACTCATAAATTTTACGGGTCCTAACATCTGATTTCTCGGGAACTTCTTCTACCACTTCATTAAAAAAGTCATCTACAATTGTAGTCAACATTTTATCTTTTGTTTTAGTTCCAACTAGCTCTTTTTCCTACGCTCTTGCTACTAAATAGTTAACCGTAAATAAGTTTGCAACCCAATTTCATTTCACATGGGCTCTAACCTCTACATGATGACAAAAGCTGGAAGGATGGATTTGTGATCGCAGATGTTTAAATAAACATCAAACACATTGATGTTCATTTATTCAGTGAAATACAGCCAAGCATCGTGTGACAGGGGAGGGTGCCAAGTCAAAGGTTAAAATAATGACTCAAGAACTTAATTGTCTTGGGCAGTAAGCATTAAACATAAACTTTATTTGGTACGAATGCACACAATGTAAGGTGACAAACTGATGGAAAAACCTAAGTGCAAAAGGCTGTAAAATCTACTAGAATAATTGATTCATAACTGCCTAACATGAGCACCTCCCCAACAGTATTTATTGACTCCATCCACAATCTTGACAAAAAAAACATAGATCCAAAAAGAAAAGACAAAACAATAACGACGCAATATAGTAATATGCATTCAAAAGACCTACCAACTGTGGCTGTGTTGAATGTCGAAATCCCAGGCTGACCGACGTTCAACGACCCCGTAATGACCGTTTTACCCATCCCATCTCCTAAAAACACCACGTTCTTCTTCTCTAACGGGATTCTGACGGTTTCCTCGTACACCCCCTCCCTTATATGTATCACGAACTTCCGTTCCCCAGCGTTTTCAGGTGCAGCGTTCACTGCCTCCTGTACCGTTTTGTAGCACCCGCCACTCCCGTCCTTACATACGGTCGCGTCCGCCGTTAGCTTCGACGGGAAACCACCCCGGAAATCCGACACAGAGCCACCACCTCCCTCCCAGAACCCGTCCCGCTCGGTCTTGGGCGGGGCCCACGACCCAGTCTCGTTCCCGAAAATACCGTACGAAAACACCATGCTCAGCGCGTTACTGGTGAGCCCAACCAACGAGTCCAGAAACGACATCGTCGAGTTCACCATCTGAGTGTCGTTCGCGTACTTGAGCGCGGACCAGCAATCGTATTGGTAGAGCAAGGAGGCGCTCATCCAGATCCTCGCATCCTTGATCCTGCCATGTGGCAGTGCGTCTTCGGTAGTCCGAGAGATCCGGTACTCGGAGATTCTGAGGGACTCCAGGCAGTTATTTGCGGCCGTGGTGCGGTTAAGGTTCCCGGCGGAGGAGTCGAGGATGGACTTGACCATGGATTGGGCGGTGTGGAGGTTCTCGTAGGAGACCCAGATGGCGGACTGGATGAGCTGGAGAGGGGTGGGGTTGGGGGCCACGTGGATGGATTGGGTCAAAGAAGTCTCGCATGGGCTAGGGAAGCGAGTAGCCTTGCAGGCCCGGCGGATTGCGGGAGAGATAGAGGAGGGAGAATCGGTTCGCGAGACTGAAGGGAGGGAAAGAAAAAGGACAAGGGAGACAAAGAAGATGCATTCCATGGTAAATTACAAGAAGTGTGGATGGCTTAGAAAACAGGAAGAAGGTGTTGGAGCTGCTTTTATGGACTAGTTTTGTCGATTTTCTTTGATGAGTGGTGGCCATATCGAATCGATTCACTGAAATAGCGCGCAGTGGAGAGAGAGAGAGAGAGAGAGATCAATTTGGATGGTAGTGTGAGTAAGTGGACGCAGTAAGCATGAATGAGGAGGGAAGGTGCGGTGAGACGGAAAAGGAAAATGGAGACAAAAAGTCAAGGGTGGTGGAATGTTCTGTTTGGACTCTCTGGAGAAGACGGGTCACGGACTCACGGGGGAAAACTTCGGTTTCGTTCCGCATCACACTCGCTTAGTCAATCAAATGAGGAAAACGCTAGCTCCCCGAAATTGTATCCCGAAACTCGTATTGGTATTGGATTGATTAAAAAAATATTTTTTTTTTTTTAAATATAATTTTATAATATATCAAAAACTTTTGATTTATATTTAATTAATAATAAAAAGACAAAAAAACAAAAACAAAAATAAAAAATAAAAATAAAAATAAAAATAAAAATATTTTTACTCTTAAAAGTAGATAAACTCAAAGTCTTCTTCGAATTGAATGCCAATATTCTAATAAGTAATAAGTTTTTAAAAAATAATATATTATTATAATATTTTTTTAATATTATTTTATTTTAAAATTAAAAAAATATTTCAAAATTAAAAAAAAATTAAACTATTCATTTTATTTTATATAAAAATTTAAAAAAATATAATAATAAAATTAAGATAAAATAAAATAATTTAAAAAAACAAATAAAGTTTAAACGATGAGGCAGTTTCTACTAATTGGATTTTAGTCCTAATTCTGCAAAAGTGACTCTAATGCCACTCTTACTAAAAATAAAAAAACCACCTTCTCCAAAAGTAAAAATCGTTTTCTTTTATTTTCTTCCTTTCCTCCACCTCCCTCGCATCCTCTCTCTCTTTCTCTCTCCCTCATCTAGGATCTAGAATTGAGCCAATCCCCTCTATCGTTCTTTGTTAGGAATCGGCCTCTCTCCATTTTGCGTGGTAACAATCCCGGCCTCTATCGTTCTTTGTTCGATGCCTTCGTCCAATACCCTCATGAAGGATATATTTCTGTTGCTCAAAATTTCCTTTTATTTACATCCCTTGCTTTTCTAAAAAAAAATTGGATCGATATTATTAGCTAAAGTAATAGGAAAACACTTGTTTTTCATCCTTTTCTACTAACAAAAATGTTAGTGACAAATATAAAAAACAAACGATAGATAAATGCCAGCTAATAATTTGTGATGTTTGGTATCTGCGGTGTTCTGTACAATATTTATGAGTTAAAAAATGAATAAATAGATCTAAAACTGAAGGAAATAAACATGATACATTTTATTTATCATGCCATATCAGTTACAATTTATATGTCGCTTATCTCTAGCATTGTTCTTGTAATTATTTGCTTCACTGGATTTGTCTCAACGTTCCTTAATATAGTCCCCTTTCTTGGAGAAATCCATCTGAAAGGAGCAAACTTCTTTTCATTTGCTCATTTCATTTCCTTTCCTAGCGTTTTAATTAAAATTGCTAAGGGATGGCTGATTGCAATTTTGGGTGGCACCTTATTATTAGAACATGCCTAGATTTTATGTAAAGTATTATAGTTCTCGAATTCTAGGTTTATTCGTTTGTCGCAGATTCAATGTTTGAAAATAGTAATATTAATATTAATATTAATATTAGCACAAGATTTGAATCCCTTATTGGAGATGTTCGAGTTATTTGCATGTTGTATTTCTAGTTGTAAAAGTTGAGATGTACACTGGTTCTCATTGTTATCTCCCTCACCCTTCTCTCCTAACAGAATTTTATTTTTCTTGTTATTAATATCCAATGTATCCTTATGTCAACAGAAAGCTCATGGTTTTGAAATCTGACCATCACAATTGACCTAGAAGAAAATGCCTAAAGGAATGGTGAAAATTATCTTGTACTAATATGGCCTTTGCCTGACTTGGCTTCGCATTCTATTATGGTCTATGGTCCTTTGAGTGACACTATAAAACAATAGAAACTTTGTTTCTTCTTAAAACCTACTTTTGGCTATCATAAAGCCTTGTTATTGAGAAGATGAACATTGATAGCGATTAGGTTTGGTGTAAATCTTTTACAAGGTTACTGGTTCAAATTTGTTTTGTATTTTTAATACCAAATCAAGTTCAGATGCAAGTGTACATGCCAGTTATTATTACTTTTGGCTCTTTAATTTTGAAATGGAATCAACCCACTTGTACGCTAAGTTTTGGTAAAGCCTCATTTCTAATCACTAAAACATGAAATAAGGACTTAAAGAGTCTTTATAAAAAAAATTGCAGCCACAAGAAAAAATTACAGCAGTAATACTCACATGACCACAAGAAAGAGAAAATCTACACAACCTCTTACACACCATATATTTTTTAAATTTTTATTAATTTTTTCTTTTATCAAATATTAGATATACGAATAATGAATGGAAATTTTTAATTAGTTTAAGCATAATAAGCTCAAAAAAAATTTAAAATGTAGTGTGTAAGAGGTTGGGAGGTTTTATAGCATGACTCCATAAGAAAATATTCACATGGCCACAAGAAAAAATTGTAAATGTTGCTTGATCATGATCCATGCCCCCTTGGGAAAAAACTTATTACTTCTCAAAAGAATTTAAAAGTCTACTAAATATACATGGTTGGAAACCAAGAATCCAAAGTTAAATTGCAGGAGAAATGCATCGGCAATTATGCCTAGAAAACATTATAATAAAAAAGATCGAACTTGATCGATAAAGCATTAAAATACTCACAATGTCTGAAAGTCACAATAGTAATATATTTAAAGAGACAATTTACACTAAAAATGGTCATCTCTACCAAAAAAATATGTTATCTCCCACAAATGATACTTCATAGAAAAAGTCATCTCCACCAATTACACTTCACCCATAACTAACCATCTCCGCAATAATACTCCACCAAAAAATAGTCATGTCCACCAAAATTTAATCATCTCCACTAACGCTACATCAATTACAAATAATGTCTCAGATCATCATCTTGATTTAGAGATGCATTCCTCTCCCTTGCACCTAAATGAAAAAAAAGTCACTATTATCCTATAAAATAATAGCATATTGTTGCCCATAACAAGTAGAAACTATTGTGGGCACAAAAAAAATTATTTAAGAAGAAGCAACCAACCTCATCACCCTCATTTTCTGCATGTCTCATGTCAAAATGCATTGCAAGTCCAACCTTTAAATTATTTAAGACAACCAAATTAAAATAAAGATTAAAAAAGAAATTATGGTTCGATATTGCAAATCCGGGATTTTTGTAATATTATATTAATGTCAACAATACAAGTCATTAGGTTTAGAATGTCAACAATAAAAAACATAAGGTTTAGAACAATAAGACTTGTAGTATATTTTGAATAAAACTAGAGCCAAATTATTAATAAAGACTCGGGAAAAGGTTTAAAAGGTCAACAATAAAACAAACCAAATTAATGTATCTGAGATTAGTCAATATATATGATGTACAATGAGCATTTTTAAACCATACAATCCTGCAAAAATGCAAAGAAAATTATTCTCAAAAAAATACAAAGGAAATTTGACATTTAAAATAACTACTGAAAAATAATAGTTGTCTTAATATATTCTCTTTTAGTGATCCCCTTTCTTTCCATCCTTTTAATGTTTGTTACGTTGTATCCCATAGAAAAAGAATTAATCATTGCAAACCACAAATTTTTGCCTTATCATTTTAGTGGTCTCCTTTTCGTGGTGGTTTCTTACTTGTGCTAATATTCTTAATAGTAATATTTTGAATACTGTATCGGTAGGCATACTGATCAAGGCTTTAGAACGAAATAGTTCGATATTGGTACCGTTTCATGTACTGTTTTGGAATAATCTATACATATATAAATATATAAAAATTATATTTTAAAATAATAGTCAATATATAAATAAATTATATGTATATATGTAATTAGTTTAGTCTGAATTGAGGTAAAAAATAGCAAAAAATAAAAAAAAAAATTAAAAGAGGTAAAAGGCTGAAATCTAGTATGACCGAAACATTGGTCGGTATGATTGAAATACCGGTCGGTACAACCCAGTATTTGAACTAGTACAAAACAGACATAGTTTCTGTACTACTCAACTAACCAATATGGTCCAGTATTCAAAACTATGCTTAGTAGTCCCCCTTTCTTTCTCAAAATTTCCAATGAAAAGAAATTGATAGTTGTCCTAAAAAGAACAAACAATCCAAAATAGTAGCAGATTCCTTGGACCCAATACCTACTATTTCGATAAACACAAAATAGTTGCAGATCCATATACATAAAAAGTGATAAACGAAAAGAGGAAAAAGAACCAAAAAAAAAAAATATCCTACATCCAAAATGATGAAAAAAATATATCATCTATCATTTCAAGGGACTCACAAGATCGGAATGATGATGTAGCTCTTGGGGTGTCAATCCATTTCTGATTTGAGGGAGGGAGAGGGTGGAGTCCTCAATGGGAGGGAGGGAAAATCGATGCTTTTTTTGCTTGTAATTTCAGCTGCTTTTGGGTTTAGATTTTAAACTTACTACGTCATTCGAGATATGGGGTTCAGGCAATTTTTTCGAGGGGTCTAGCATTACTCATCAAATAATTTATCAACCTTTTCAAATAATAATAATAATAATAATAATAATAATAATTTAGCAACTGCATGCCAAGAATGAATATTAATAGACGAAAACGAATTGTTTTGAATTTTTTCTCTACTCGAACCTTTTGTACCAAGATTTGCTATAATTATAAGAATTCATAAATATCAATTCAAAAATGGATAAATAAATGAAATCAAAATACTATGTTTGAACCATTTCTTCTTGTATATACAACTTGGGGCTTTTGTACTTTTCATAATTCCAAGTGATGCATCAAGTGCCCAACAAAGTAAGGCAAATCAACCTTCTCTACCACCCATCCTTACAAAAATAGAAGCAGCAAAAAGGCAACAACTTTACTAGGTTCTTTGTAAAGATCGAAACAGAGTATTATAACTCGATGGAAAAATTGAGATTATGTCATTATTCCAAGTTTTGGGAGTCGTCTTTTTTATTTTAATCTTATTTCACGAACTTAAATCCTTTTGCCAAAAGTTTGCTTATATAAATATGCACTAGAGTCTAGAGTAAACCTATGAGGGGAGTAATTCCCAAGGCATGGTTTGGGTCAAGCAAGCCTAGCTCACGAGACTCAGTGATATGATTTAAAACTGGGCCAAGGAAGGTCAGGCCAGCCAAGGAAGCCCACGATAGGAAAAGAAGGTAGATGCCTTAAGCGTGAGGCCTAGCCAGAAGGACGGATGGCTGACAACCCACAACCAAGGTGTCAAGAACAACCCTAACACCCAAGTACCAAGCATTGCGCAAACTAGGTTACCAAGCAATTGGCCAACAACTCGGGCACATTGTATTAAGGACAACTCATGTACTCAAGTATGGAAAACTGGACGGGTCTGAGTAATATGGGCTCACCTAATTGAGGCCACACTGCATTAAATGGAAGACGATGACAAGCACAACACAATACAGATTGAGGTGTCAATGTAGCTGCCACGATCAAGCGTGGATACCCAACCAACTAACAGGAAGTTAGCATAGGACGAAACTACGGTATGAGCGACACTGCCACATTACAACTAGCAGGTACATATGACATCACCACAAACCTCTTTTTCAAAAAATGTCTCAAGCCAGGTATATAAATACCCTCTCTCACCCCTTGGGAGGGTCTTTGTAACATCTCACTCCTGAATCATAGAAATATTAGTAACTTTCATAACAAATACTAGGTAAAGAGATCCAAAATCCTAAAACACCTCATTTATTGAAAGAATCCTTCTACAGAGCAACCGTTGTAGCAATGCACACAATGCACTCACTACATAGTTGCTTCTAGTGCTATTTTTTCTTCTACACAAAATCGTGTGATTCATTCAATTCGAATTATCCCCATTCGAATTCATCCCACGAATTGCGAAACATATTTCGTCAACTGCAACCCACAAAACCCCCATCCTCTAGCTAGCGCTGCCCGACTACGCCGCTTTTCTCGTCAATGCCACTAAGCAACACTCCTTCATTTGCCCAGCACCGCCATTCCTCATGAGCTCATTTAATGAAGCAAATCTAATTTGAGTCCCACAAAATCCACCTTCCTTCCTTGCCACAAACCCATATCGAGGCAAAAGCTACTTAATTAAAAAGGTTGTGCCATATGGATTACAAATCTCAACTGATCAAGTTCGATTTTCAAACTGAATAGCCTCTTTTTCATAGTATATATTGTAGGGACCCTAAATTAGCACCTTGCCTAGGGCTCTTAGGGATGTGTTGTGTATTTTTCTTGTTGTAGATATTATTCCATATTTCTTCAAGTTGGACTTTGGGTTGTTGACTTTATTTTTTAGTTGGCTTGCATATAAAGTAAATTTCTAGTCTCATATTAGGCTTACATCTATTGTGGTCACTACGTTTTTATCATCTTGCATTGTTTTTGGATGCATTTTGGGTGATCTATTGACTAGAAGTGCCCTGTCGTTTTAGTTTCCCTCGTGCATATGTTTGTGTGCGTAAGTGACTCCCATTGAGGAAAAGATAAGGCATGGTAATTTGAGATGGTTTGACCATGTACGATGCAAATTAAGTAGTGTGCTATATTCGATGTAGATGTGATGCTTGACTGAACTATTTTGTCCAAATTGTTTAGGAAAAATCACTTTGGCATGTTCACTAAATAGAGAACTGCATTGTATGAGAAAGTTGTCATATGTCCTTGGTGGAGATAACCTTCAACATGGACTAAACAAGGACCTTAGTTTCAAACCAAAAGATCGAACTGAAAATCTCTATTTTTTCCTTTTTTTTTCTAAATAATATAATTTTTAAGACTTGAAGGTGTTTGAGCAATGGAGACAAGTTTTTATTTTTTATTTTGACAAAGCGAAGGAACATGTATTTTTATAAATAGCTCTCACTTATCATGGTTGGAATCCATCTTTTGGTTTACGTTAGAGTTTCTAAGAAGAATTAAGGACAATCTTTTGGAAAGTACTAACATGGAAATGCTTTTTACCTTTTATATCTTTTTTTAAACACCTATTTTTCCTTGGGAAAACTTGGCATCTTTTAGGCTATGTTTTATAGCCTTTGAGAGAGTTATTCCCTCTGAATATAGTAGTACAATTTTTGCCAAAATCATATGCATTATTTTTAATTTGGCACATACAGTCAACCCATTTGGTAAGATCAAATTTTAAAATAAGCTCTTACATTTAGTTTTTGGTGACACTTTTGTCAAGGTAAAGTCTTATAGGGGGTTTTGCGAAAGATTGGAAGTTTTTGAGTCTCCCTGTTTTTTTTTTCTTGAAAAGAGAACTAAGGTTTCAACCTAATGGTTTTTAAACAATATTTACGAATATCAACATATAGAATTGGTGTTTGATTTTATCTTTGAATTGCTTCTATGATTATCATTTTGATAATTAATTGCTTCTGTGATTTTTAATTGTATATGTTTACATATCTTCACTAGGTTGTTGTGTTCTATGCATCTTGTTCCACTAAAGGTATAGAAAGTTTACCTTGCTTCTACTTCCTATAACTGAAAAATGTTGCCAGTTAAGGAAGAAGCTGATCTCTATAATGTTACCAGTTAATAATGAGAAGTCATATTTTCTCCATAAGTTTGTAATAATCTATTAGAAAATGGACTCAATTACGAGATTCTTTAGAAGTAATATATATGGCTTATAGTCTATACACTAATTACGTTGTTCATCTTATCTATTACAATATAGATCATTGAACTTCCTTGCTTACTTCTTGATAGAAAATGGTCTTCTATTTAAGGCGGCATTTATTTTGTTTCGTTGTAGGCTTGGATGACTATAAGGATGTTAATTCAGTATTTGATATGTTTGTTTCTACTATTTTTCAAATCCGAGTTTGAATTCTGGTAAACATTCCACCAAGTACACTTATTTTAGATGGAGGATTTTGCCAAAATTAGAAGCGAGGACATGGCCAAGGTTTATTTTCATTTGCTATATATTGAGTTCTTGTATAATTTTAATTTTGGTATGTGGTTGCTAAGTATGCACTGATTGTAAGTGATTGTAAGAGGGAAATAAAAGGAAAATGTGACTTGTAATGACTAAAAGTAATGTGTTTACTTTATGTGTCATTTGCTGTAATATTTGTGATATGAATCAAAAGTAAGTTTAGATCTGTATATCTAATTATGAATATACAATAGCAATGCTCTTAATCTTCTCATGCTATTAACGTGAGCAAATCTATCTTCCATACTATTAACGTCCAAGACATTTAAAAGTAATATAAGAAGGGCTACTCTCGATTTCTCTAATTATGAACTCAATTCAAGAATTTTAATTTACCAACTTCTCATTACAATGTTGTTTACTCCAAACCAATTGTAAGTTGTTTTTATTACACAACTTTTTATTGCAAATATTAATTTACAAAGGTCATTACAAAGGTCACAACTTGACAAGTACCATTATAGTTGGATCATTCAAAAACTCGCATTTTGCCTCTCCTTGCACACAATACGAATATTTCCTAACAATGCATTTAAGAAAGGTACATTTCATGCTATGCAAAAGATAATTTTCTAGTCCCAATATTTTTAATACTACTTGCATGTTAAAACTTAAAGATGAGCTGATGCTTTCACCATTATGACTATCAATGTGCCTGTCATGCTTACTCTTACTAGTAGCAATAACTATTAGTCATGGAGTCCAACATCAACATCGATGCTGCCAATCGCAATAACAGGAGAAATGAAACCACTTCTTATATTATAATTAGACACAGAATGGCTCCACCTTCACAACAAAAGAGAACGAATGAACAACTTTACTATTAGAAATGCATATTGTTAACTAATTAATCACAGTTGAATAGCAATCTACAAACAAAAAAGTATGGCCAGAGCACTTAAAGAAGACTGAAGAAGGGTCATTTAGATTATTATTTTTAATGAACTTCCACAAATGATGCTACTAAGAATCTAGACCAAAACAATAGCAGTCTATAAAACGATAACCTAAACTTTTCTTTATATGGACGATAGAAACAATTTATTTGAGGGAGTGAGGTAATTACCAGATTTATAATCAATTTCTCATTAGGTAACTTCAATTTATATTTTACATTGTCAATAGCTGTCATCATAATTTGCATTACCTTCAGGCAACTTTCATAAGTCAATAATTTTCGGAATACTTATGTCACCACTAGAAAATTAACTCTTATTTTCAAGGAAAAACTTGTGGGAATATCTTTTGATAATGTGACTAGTTTTTATATATTTTCTATTTTAAATACCTACAAATTCCACTATAAATCAATAAAATTTGATAGATAGAGATAGTAACATGAAACCAGTTTCACCATGCGCAGTTTCAAACTAAGAGAAAAACCTTCACGACATATAATGTTGTAGAATTAGATAGAGTTCTAAATCTGATATTTCTTATTGCATTGAAAGGATACATTGTGGGGAATATATAGACATCGTTGAGATAGAGTTGTTACAATTTGAATTTAAAATAATGAGCACATGTTACATATTCAAATTTAAAATTTGACAATATAAATTCAAGTGTAGGCCATTGCATGATAGATCTCCATATCCTATTCCTTGGTTGTAGATTGTAGAGATCTCTTCAAATGTTGGTGAGTCTGTTGATGCGAGAATTGCGTGGTAGAGTTGATCCTCAATATGCCTCCTCAATCTTAGGGGAAGATCTTGGACCATGAGATTGGAAGAGAGTAGTTGGAAACACATGGCTACTAACTATTTGGTGAGCAAATCGGCTAGTTAATCGTGGTTACAGATGAACCACACTAGGAGCTTTTTGTGAGCAACGAGATCATGGAAAAAATGAAAATTGATTTCGATGTACTTTGTTCTTGAGTGGAAAATCGGATTAGCGCTAAGTTAGGTGGTATCAACACTATCGTACCACAATATAGGTGAATTGACTATGTGTAATCCAAGATCTACCGTGAGAGATTGTTGCCAATGAAATTCACTCGTTTCATTTGCTGGGGCTTTATACTTGGCCTCAGTGCCACTTATTGCTACTGTGTTTTGCTTTTTACACCGCCATGAGACTAGATTTTGCTCAAGAGATATTCAATATGCTCTTACAGATCGACAATCATCACGGTCACCTGTCGAGTCAGTATCTAAAAAAGCTTGAAACTATAGTGAAGTGTTCTGTGAGATGAAGAGAGTTTGTGAAACTGTATGCTTTAGGAACATTAGAATTCTTTATCCTATCTGCCAATGAGATAACTTGGGATGATGCATAAATTTGCCAACTCAATAAACAAAGTAAGCAATGTCCAGTCTAGCGAAAGATAAATGTTGTAGTCCTCCAACGATGCTCCGATATAGAGATGGATCCGCAAAGTCACCTACATTGGTGATTGAGATTGTTGAATTGGTGGGGATAGGAGTTACACAAGGTTTGCAACGATCCATGTTAGATTGTTTCAAGAGTTTGACAATATATTTGTGTTGAGTTAAGTAGAGGTCATCCAAAATATGTAATACCTCGACACCCAGAAAAAAGAAAAAAAAAAGCTCCCAAGTATTTAACAACAAATTCTTTGTGCAAAGTATTGATGAAAGTGTTGTCAAGATAAGTATCGAAGCTCGTAATAATGATATTATCTACATATATGAGGAAAAATATAACATGTGAGTTAAAACGATAGATGAATAATGATGAGTCAACCTTACTGTCAACAAAGCTGAGCTTGAGGAGGACATCGGCTAGGTGTGAGAACCACTGTCAAGGAGCTTGGCGAAGTCCATATAAGGATCGCTAGAGTTTGCATAAATGATTTGGGTACTATGGGTGCTGGAACCCGGAAGGCTACACCATGAAAACTTCTTCTTGTAATGAGCCATGGAGGAATGCATTTTGTATGTCAATTTGACAAAGACACCAGCCTTTAAATACCTCAATTAAGAGGACAAGCCGGACGATGACAAATTTGATCACTAGACTATAAGTTTCATGAAAATTGATGTCGTGCTATTGGTGGTAGCCCTTGGCCACTAGTTGCACTTTGTAGCACTCAATAGCACTATTGGCATGTCACTCGATTATGAATATCTATCGACGGCTGACAACATTGGCATGAGGATTGGGAGGTACTAACTCCCATGTTTGATTTTTAATTAAGGCATCAAACTCCATTCATAGTTGTGCGCCAATGGCTGTGTTTCATGGCTTCAGTGTAGCATGTTGGTTCATTGAGATCTTGTGTGACAGCAACGATGAGAGCTCTTAGTAGAGGGTGCAAGATTTGGCCATTTGGTGCTGTTTTGGGCTTCCGAATGTTATTTTTAAACCAAGTGGTCATAGCATGAGTGTTTTGGCACTTGGACTATGTTGCACTTGAGGTCTCAGTTTGCACAGGTTAAGGAGTATCAATAGTAGATGATGGAATGACCTCGGTCTATGGATGCATCAATGTTGATGGTACTTTACAAATTTTGAGGGGTGGAGCAGGTTGCATGGTACCTACAAAAGACACAGAAGAAGAGCAAATCAGGGTTATAGAATTGATGCACATTGGTAAGTCAAAATATGAGACGATACTCACCACCCCAGTCAAATTGGAAAGTGAGTAGTTAATTTACGATACTCACCACCTAGTCAGATTGGAACATTTTGATTTTACACTCAAATAAGTGTTCAACATAGGATTGAAAATAAAGGAAAACAGATTCAACATTAGATTTTAATTTAAGTGAAAATAGCCACAAAAGTTTTATGCAATCATCAAGAAAAGAAACATAATAACGAGAACCATAATTAGAGAGTACAAACACTAGACCCCATACATCACTATAAACTAAATCAAGAGGAACTTTGGAGTTATGATGATGTGATCGAAATGACATAGAACAACTCTTAGCATTCTGACAATCGGAGCAAACCAAATGTCCTTTATTTGCAACAGGAATTGAAAAGGTAGACAACCTTTATTTTATGACAGGAATGGAAGCATGGCCAAGACGCTAGTGCCACAATTTGTAGGAAGCACAATTTGCAGAAAAAAGAATGGAGACATGTAGAACTCGTAGGGTTAGAGAATCAATATAATCCATCTCTAAGCCTCACTAGATGAAGGCTTCTCCCCAAGTAATACAACAAAAACACGATGAAATTCAAATTGAACATTATTGTCCTTAAAAAATTGTTTGACATAAATAAAAAAATGAATAACAGGCTAATTAAGAATGAAGGTTTAGCCGAATGAGAAAGAAAAGCGAAGTCGATTTTAAAAATTTGCAAACCTGCGTCGTTGCCTACTAGAATTTGATCAATACCATTATAATCTTCACTCTGCAGATTGAGGTTGGCTATGTCGTTGGTGAAATGATGGGTAGCACCAATGTCTGGATGCCAGTCATTTTCGGGCTATAATGAGCTTGACACAACCATGGTTTGTGGGTTGGAGGGTTTAGGATTTGCAGTGTAAATGATATCAAACCTATGGTAGCACTTCTTTGCTGAGTGGCTTGGATTTCCACACACTTGACAGACAATAGATTCTCGTGTGGATGAACCACGGCCGGAGTAGTTAGGCTATTGACAACCTTCATGAGAACCACGCCCGATATCTCTATATCCACCACGTCTCCAATAGCTATTTTGTTGATGGTGTCGAGTAGCAACGTTGACAGATGCCTGCGGGGAAGGTTGAGTGGTGTGATGTAACACCCGCTCCCTCTTGTCCCTCAGGTTTAGCAAATCTCGAAAAGATGACATAACAACTTATTCATTACTCATTCGATTGAGAGGAGCCTCAATGCACATGCCAGGTCTCGAAGTACGTGCTCGACCCCGATGATGTGTTTTTAAAATGATAATGTTGATTTTAAAATATGCCAAGTGTTTTAATGCTATAGAATATTGTAGATATCCTGAAAATATTATATGAGGTATTTCTAGTATTATTAGACCTAAGCCAAATTTATAAAATATGCAATTATAATATCTTAGAGCGCTACAAAATATTATAATTGTATAAAATTAATTTATTACCCTAGTTTTAGTTATTTGTTATATTGTGGGATTTTAGTTATGTTTTAAACCTCTATTTAAATATATGGTTTTATTCTTTTAAATAATTAATGAGTTTCATCATTTTAATTAATAATGGAGGGTATTATGTTATGAACTGAAATAAGTTAAAATAATATTCTATTTAATTCTTCTGAGTGTTTTAAGTTAAATTGATTTTATACGCTTTCAGATCGGTATTTTAAGCACATCGTTTGTCAGTTTGAAGATCTCGAAATGTCAGGCTTATAAATAGCCCAAAGAGGCCCAAACCCTTCACTTTTTCATTTTTCCTTTTTCCTTTTCTCTCTCCTCTCTCCCTTCTCTCTCCCATGCACAACCCCACCCGCCGGTCACACCTGGACTGCCAACCATCGACGAGCACACCCATGTCGGTGGTGTCAACCATGGCAGCCCTACCTCCCGTCGATAGCCCTAAATTTGAAATGAGTTTCTCCCACTTTGAGCCGTTGTAACTCCTCCGTGAGCCACCGCCTTGCCTCACCACCACCACCACTAGCTTCCCCATCTTCAAGAGTACAAAACCCACCATGGGTAGCCACCCCAGCTCTGTCGTCCCTCATCCACTTGAAATGGGTTTTGAAACCCACGACCTCACCATGCTATGCCACCATCCGCCGCCACCCATGGCTCACGACCACCTCCACGGTGTTCCTCACCCACCGACGACCTCCCCCATGCCCAGTCATGACCCAAATGAGCCACCATCACCTCACACTCTCCCTCACTCATATGCATGAGTTTGACCCATTTGTGTAGATCTGCCACCTTCTGGTGGTTGCATCACCTCACCACCACCATCATAAGATTCTCCTTCCTCCAATGAGTATCCCCCTAACTTTCTATGTCAAACCGAACACCCTAGCTCAATTTATCGTGTTACGTGGTTGACATATCGTACGCGACGTTAGCTATAATGTATGACGTTTCCACTGCCACCAATGAACTCCCCACCATATTGGCCACCCTCTTACGATCCAAATTTAGAAATCAAAACCCTAGACCCGAATTCTGGGCCATTCTCGTTCCGAAGTCACAACACTGACTTTGAAAAAGTGGTTAATGCTAAAGTTAGTGGCTTTTGATGCCACTAACCGTGCCAGGAAGCAAACAACATATAGGTTTACCCCACTATAGTATAACCTTCTTTCTCTTGTAATTATGTTTAATTGAATGATTGTGGACTGTGCTTTTAATGTAGTAGAGTCTGCTGATAAGTTGTGTAAAGTTGGTTGGCTGTGTTCTGAAGTGTTGAGAATTGTGTTGTAAAGTAGGCTTGTGGACTGTGCTATATACGGGGGTGCTTTGTGTGCATGTATGGTGTTGCGGCAGGTATTTGAAGGGCACACATATAGTTTACTTCATGGGGGTAAAGCGATGCACCGTGTAACATATATCATATGAGATGTGGCATAAAGTGTTATGAAGAGAGTATAAGTAGAGAATACCCGACATGGGATGTATGTACGAAATAGAGTGCGCAGCAGAAAGGTGGAGGGTATTCCACATGCTGTAGCTATGATGCATCGTAAGGTGTGTCACGAAGATGAGTAGTTGCACGACTTGGTATGTAAGGCACATGTAGTGTCAAGAACTGTGGAGCAGCATCCCAAAGTAGTGACGTGATCGGTAGCCCTAGTGATAGCTATCACTATGTAACCGTGTCATGTCTCGAAGTACATACAAAGAGACGAAGTCACTTAGCAGTGAAGTATTAGGAGCGTAACCAAGGTACGTAAGGAGTCGTACTCGTGTTGAGTCGAGAGTCAATGTAGGCGTCACGTGGCTCAATGCCATATGAAGTAGTGGATGATAAGATAAGTTGATAGTAGTCTCGAACTGCGTGACATAACAAAGGTACACTTGAGATAGGTCTTATCGTGTTAAACGACGGGATGAACTCGTAGAGGGCCAGGAAGTGGGATTAGTCCTGGCAACCGGTATGGAGAAAGTTGTTATCGATGTATGGTATTTTCTGCACTAGCAGGTGATCAACTTATTGTATATTGATTTTAGGTGACGTGGAGATAGAGTGCATGTATATCTGCCAACACGTGTTTTGGACAAGACTACCATATGAAATGGGTACTTTGTCCCAAGTAAGGACTTCAAAAACATGAGAATATTGAAAGGTGTCTTAATGTTTGCATTGAGTCTTCGATGGTCTTAGCATAGTAAGGACTTCAAGGATATAGGAATATCGAAAGGTGTCCTAATGTCGTAGTGAGTCTCTGATGGTCTTACCTCAAAGACATAGGGATCACAAGAGAGTATCCTAGTGAAGTGTATGTTTTTCCTAGATAAAATCTTGTATGTTAGATATATATTGATGCTAATTATGTGTATATTGTAGGTTGATTGCTATATGATGCGCTTGTGATTGGCCTGCATGGTATAAAAATAGCATGGAGATTAGGTAAGTGTTATGTTCATACACTTTTAGAGCTTACCGAACTAATAGAGAAAGATAATAGGATTGAAAATGCTAATATACGTACGTATGACCATTCTTAATAGCCTTTTTTATCGAACCCCAAATACGTAAGTATGTACCTGTGATTAGGTACTTATACGTAGTAATTATTGTATATATTCTCTAAAAAATATATGATGAAACTTGATATTACTGTCTATTAATTTTATAGAATAATGTCATGAATTGATACTAGAATAGGATGTATGATGAAATGTATGCATTGCTACGATTCTAAAATGATGCATGATTTGTATGAACTGATATTATGCTATGATGTATGAAATTGTGAATGGGATATAAAGGAAGACCCAATGGTCCAAAGGAAGACCCAAGATCCAAAGGAAGATCTACCAACCATAGCACATGGGAATAACAGTGTGCAACGGTCTAAAGGAAGTAAATGAATATAAATGAATATCATGTTAAGTAAGATGTGTATTGCACGCATGATAGGTATGTATTGGATGAATGATTTTTTGTTAGCTATTTTTAATGATTTGTAATTGTTGGTTGTTGTTCTTGTTTGCTGATTAGTGATTTGTTTGTCTGATATCTATTTGGTGGTAGTGGCTTTTGTCGTGCTTACTTGATAGTTAGATGCTTGCTTGCTTGCTTGTTGATCCATTGTGTATTAATGGCTTAAAGAATTTATTAAGAATAAGGTAGATCTTTAGATTCTTTATGTAATGAAGGTAGTATACTGAGATACATAGGAAGGAAAGACATAATAAGATTATAGTTATGAAAAAATATGCATGTATTGTCTTGTATGTATGTACGTATATTTATGTGTTGGTTGCATGACTGAAAAATCTACTTTGTTATATATTAAAAATGGTATGAAGTAACGTTTATTGACTATTCAATTCATTCTAGTTTTCTTTCTGTATGTTTCCCCCCTCCCACACAATAGTACGCAACAAGAAGAAAACAGTTCGAGAAAAGAGCACGACAGTCTACGCATAAAAGATAAACCTTTTGTTTTATAAATCAAAATTTTCTATTATAAACCCCTTTTATTATAAAAATGCATCTTATTTTAGAATGTGGAGTCTTACATCCTAGGAATGAATTGAAAGATTTTAAAACGAACGAAATCAATCCTTTTTTTAAAACTGTTTTGGAGAAAAGAAATGTCACGTAAGTACGGTCCTACCTTCCCAAGGGTTGGGTCATTACAGTGAGGTAAAAGAGACTCATTAGTGAGAAGAAAGAATAAACCTCCTCGAGGGTGATTAGATCATTACGGGCAAATATGATAGTAATGAAAGGATCGTAGTCATGGCCAAGGCTTAATAGGAAATATGTGGTGATTTCATCACTTTGAAGAGGATGGCTTGCAATTACGAGTTCATCTTTATAATTTTTTATTTGCATCAAATAATCATTAGTCAAAAGAGCACCCTTGTGAGCGTTAGCGAGATCAGTTCAAAATTGAATAACACGGGCTCAAGATTGAGATGAGAAAGAGGTTTCTAGTGCATGCCAAACACCAGATGAAGTCATATGAGAGACCACTTGAGCCAATATAGGTTCGGTTATGGTAGAGAAAAGAATGGAAAAAACAATACGTCATGCGTTAACCAATGGTCATAAAGAGTATTAGAGATAAGAAATGTATTGTTGGACGCAGAGGTGGGGTCTATAATTTCTTGTGTAGGAATTTTGGTGGTACCATCTAGATATCCGAATAGGCCTTAGCCACAAAAGAAGGGGATGAGTTAAACTTTTTAGACATGGTAGTTTTCACGAGAGAATTTGGTGACATTGATCGTGGGGGAGTTATAAAAGAAGGTAGAGTAAGAGAGGTAGTATCTGACATAGTTGAAAAGGAAGGAGTGGATGTGGGTGGACGTTGGTCGACTAGCTCAATTGATACCATGTAGAATTAGATAGATTTCTGAATCTGAATATCTATCATTGCATTGAAATGATACATTGTAGGGAATATATACACATCACTGAGATAAAGTTGTTACAATTTGAATTTAAAACAAATGAGCACATGTTACATATTTGAATTTAAACTTCAAAAATTTAAATTCAAATGCAGGTCATTACATGATGGGTCTCCATATCCTACTCCTTGCTTGTAGGGATCTCTTCAGATGTTGGTGAATCTGTTGATGCGAGGATTGCTTGGTTGAGTTAATTCTCAATAAATGGAAACTCAAGAGGTTGAAGGTGGAACAGATGTATCCCATATGACCACATTAACACTGTTGGAACTCTTCTAGCTGCAGGAATGATTGATCTGTCAAATACATAAGTAACATCCCTACAAAAGTACTTAAGATTTAGTATTAACTAAAAGCAAAGATACACACACACAAAGACATATATTATTTCAACTATAGATTTTGTTGCTCGACACCAGATCAAATCAAACAAATACCACCATTGTTGAGATTAATTCTGATACTTAGAAATCCTAAATAAGCAAGAAGAAACATCATCGTGAACCTCTAGCCAAGTAATTTATAAAGTTATTTCCAGTTTTCATTGACAAAAAATAAAATATAAGAAAGCTTCCAGGGATTACTAGTGTCTAATTTTTGGTTGTGAGATTTTATTAGAAAAAGTTAAATAATGGCATTCCAAAACCATATCTCTAGACAAATATATGCATAAATCCTAGAATCACAGAGAAACAATGATTTTTCCAAAATTTGAAGAAGATTCTCTCTTGTAGATGTCTGGACACAAATTTGTATCTGGTCTCACACTGTCGTGGGATTGAGATAAAGGATCGAGAGATTGAAATGGGAAAAATCACATTGGGGGAAGTCACAGTGTAAGTGAATCAAGGGAATGGGAAATCACAATGCACTTGAGGGGACTGAGAGAATCACGGAGGAGGAGAAGAAGAAGAATAAGAAGAGGAGGAGGAGGAGGAGGAGGAGGAAAGAAGAAGAGAAGAGAAGGAGTTCTCAAAAGATATTTTGTGATTCACAGATAAGCCGAAGATTGCTTTGGGGTTTTCGAAATCATGATTCATATAAGGGAAGGAGAAGTGGTCGATTTTGAGAAGGGGGCTGAGGGATTCATAGTGAAGAAGAAAAAATGTCACGAAAAATTAAGACATTGAGGGTTTCACAGAGAAGTAGAAGAGTGGTTTCATCGAAGAAGGATTTCAAATTCAAGAGGGGACTAAGTACTTCGGGGTGAGGAGTGAGGGGGAGAATCTGTTTGTTGTAAGTGAATCTGGTTTAACACATCATCCGTGTCTTGGCTGCTAAAAAACAGTGGTTGCTCCTTAGAATTTTTCTTATTGAAAGTATCAACTAAACTGAACATAACTGTTTTTGAAACATATAACTGAAAACATAAAACAAAAGCATGGACTGATGCTACATGTGAAAACACTTGATTCTTCCTAAGCCTTTGTAATAGATCTACATCTTGGTCATCTAGCTCTACATGAAGTGAAATACACTTGAATCTATGTTTCACTTAACTTGTATATCGTGTCTTAACATAAAGTGAAATACGCTTGAGTCTGTAGCATCGTCTTAGCATAATTTATGGTGAACACGTTTGGGTCTGTGTCACCTTAAAATTCCTCACCTTTCTTTATACACGGAAATTTATTAGACTTCATCAATTTTTCTAACATGGCATATTTCTTGTACATAGCATTGCAGTAGTATATTCTTGGACATAACATAGTATAACATGGCATATTCTTGTACATGAAATAACATATTATGGTATGGTACAATATGATCCAAGCTAGGGGAGAGCTTGGTCCCGTTCGGTTGGTCCTGGGAAGTTTGACAAACCGGTGTAGACCTACTCGGTCCAGGATTTTCCCACTATGGACCAAATCGAGACCCCCATAGGATCGGACTGAACCAGACCAGTCCATTCGGGACAGGATCGGTCCATTTGGTCTGGTCAGTCTGGTCAGTCCAGTCCGAATGGACCTACTAGACTGGGCCATTAAAGACCTAGAATGGAACAATCAGCCCATTTTTGTGATCCATGAAGTCAGGCCTATAAATTTAATCTTAAATAATATAATTCTATGGTTCACAATTCACAAGTAGAATTCAAACTTCAAAGAGTCTAAATAAGATAAAAAAAAAACAAATGTTAAAAACCAACAAAAAAAATATCACACAAAAGTTATTACAAATTACAAACTTCAATACAAAACACTCTCTAAATCTAAGATAATTCAAAGTCTAAATAACAGAAAAAAGATGTTAAAAATAAAAAAATCAACAACAAAAAAATCACACAAAAGTTATTACAAATTACAAACCTTAATCCAAAATGCGATCTACGTCTAAAATAATGTAGTGTCCACATGTAGACACTAATATTAAATAAGTTAACAACTTAACATAGTTACTCTAAGTACTAACTAAGTTACTAACAACTAACAATTAATAACCAAAAACACCAAATCAGTCTTTAGACATCTTTAAACTTTTATCTCCACAACCACATGCAGACCCCAATCATCTGCAAAAATTAAAAACTAAGTTAACCTATGTACTATATAAAGTTATAAACTAATTTATTTTCAAGTATAATACTAACTAATTTTCTCACCACATTAATTTTTAATCAACATTCATTGTAGGGCCTGTAGGCATTGAATTTGATGCCTCTACAGATTCAGCAAAGTCCGCAACTGAGTCTAGACATATAAATTTAAAATAAAACAAGTTAAATAAATTTATATAACAATTTATGATAACATAGAAGAAAAACAAAATAAACCACAAAAAATATGAAAAGTAAATTTGTGATATACCTATATCCATCTGCTTTTCAAACTCATCCACCACATCCATTAAACTCCTAAGGCTTATTGGAGTAGAAGAAGATTGAAGCCAATTTTATGCACATATGAGGGCCTCAACCATCATCGGACTTAAACCACTTCGGAAAGGGTCAAGTACACGACCCATAATACTAAATGTAGATTCAGAAGCCACAGAAGATACTAGTATTGCTAGTACATTGCGAGTAATATTTCAAAGTACACAATATCTAAGTGCATTCACTTTCCACCAATTTAGAATGTCAAAACCATCATCTTGATCCTCACATTTTTCAGATAGATATCTTTTAACATCTAACTTGCTTTCCAAGGAATCTTCCGATTGTAACTCAGATTTAAATTGAGCCATCAACTTTTCCTTTCTAAATGCAAACCAGCCACCTAAAGAGCCTACATCATCAAGTGGGAAACTTGACCGATGTGGAGAACTCCCAGATTCATTCTCCATATTTGTCTCATACATACTAGTAAATGCATTTTTTACCTTCAAACTTAAATCAATGGTTTTTGCAACCTCATGTCTATACATTTGTCGCAACCCAAAATCAAGATATCACATCTTGTAATGAGGATCAAGAAGAATACTAATATAAAGCAACATATTCTGATTATCTAAGTTCTCCCAATATTTTTCAAACTTTTTTTTCATATTTTTAACCGTTGATTTCACCACGGTGGTTCGTTCTTCACATTCTAAATTAATGACATCAACTATACTAACCAATTCCATAAAGAAAATATTACAAGTTACATAATCACCTTCTGAGAAACGTAAAGTTGCGTCATGAAATAATTGAAGAAACCTCACAAACAACTTGCACTTCTCCCAATCGGATGCATTGAGAGGCCCTAACTTCTTTGAGTTTCTTCTAACATGTTCATCTCCATCATTTTCATCATCTTCATCATCATCATTTCTAATACTACTAAGGAAGCTTGGATCTTCTTCTTCCAACCGATCAAAGACCTTTGACAATTTTGTTGCCCTCTCCAACATAAGATAGGTGGATTTCCACTTAGTTTTTACATCTAGGCAAACATGACTTTTGGATCAAATATCTTCCAACCTCACACATTTCTGAAATGTACTTCACCTTTGAAAGGAGGCCTCAACATACTTTATAATAAGCCTCATCTTTGCGATAGACTCCTCATATTCTTTCAAGCCATCGCGAACAACTAAGTTCAAAATATGGTAACAACATCGAACATGCAAGAATTGATATTATAGGATCGTGTCCTTCCTATACTTGGTTTTTTTTTTCAAAAAAGAAATCGCCCCATTATTAGAACATGCATTGTCAAGAGTGAGTGTAAGTATTTTCGGTCGCCCCTAATCAGTCAAACACACCTCTATGCCCTTACCAAGTGTTTCACCCCTGTGATTTTCAACCAAAATAAAAGAAAGAATCTTCTTGTGTAGCTTCCAGTTATCATCAATAAAATGTGCTATGAGAAACATATAGTTAAGGTTTTGCACAGATGTCCATGTATCCGTGGTGAGAGGAATGTGTTGCCCTCGAAGAGCATTTCTCAACTTTTGTTTTTCTCTCAAAAAAATTGCAAAGCAATCCCTGGGTACTGTCCAAGGAGATGGAGTCCCCACCCACTTAGGACAAACCAGAAGCATAAATTTTCTGAAACCCTCCCCTTCAACAAACCTAAATGACAACTCATCAAGAATAATCATCTCAGATAGGGCTTGTTGGCAAGCTTCAACACTAAATGCAATGGGCACAAGTGCCCCATTACCACTGTCTCTCCCCGTCTTCCAAGTTAGAGTTGTTAGAGACTTATCTATCTTTCTACCCGAAAAATTATTACATTGCTTCTCAATGTGATACTTCATAAACTTCGTACCATTTTTAATAGTATCATACGCATCTGTTTGTCCACAATAATTACATACAGCCTTCGGTTTAGTGGAATCACCACCTTCTATTCTTGTAAAATGATCACAAACCATTGACCTGACTTTACCACTTTGTGACCCACCAACCGGGGCAGCGAGGATGTTATTACTTGTATTTGATATGGGTGGCCCAAGTGGGGGTAGGGGTGGAGGCATATCTTAATCTCTGGTTGATACACTCACATCATTTACATTATCAGTTGTTGTAGGATCTATCTGATCTAGCAAAATATGCAATCAACAATTTGATTAAATATCTAGCATTAACATGAAACATATAACATTAGCATTAACATCTCTCTGGCAGAGTTACAAAATTTACTATATTAGAATTAGAATTTTATTTTGTTAATACATGAATTTAATTACAATTGATGTTCATAAAACTATATTAATACAAATTCTAATATAGTTAATAAGGCTATTTTATTTGTGCTTTTAAACAAATATAACATGTTTGCAAGTCTTTTAATTTTTAAACATATAGTTTGCCAAACAATAAATAATATTATAACATGAGATCTTGAAGCATTATAGAACCACACCACACAAGCTGTATATGTAATAAGAAAAGAAATAAAATGATCCCAGTCAAGACCTACGAAACTTCTTGTTCAACAATTCTAATCCAACACTCAAATATGTTATAAAAATAATAATAACCAATACCAAGACTAAATAAATTGTGAAATATTTAAAATAAGATAAAATAAAGAAAATTTAATGAGAGAGAGGAAGAGAGATTGAGTTAGAGAGAGATAGATCGAATAGTGTTTGCTGGGCTACTGGCGGTGCACTGGTAACTTCTGGGTGAGGCGGTGACTTGTTGGCGAGGCTGGATTGAGATTTGTAGGGCCGCTGGCTGCTAGGCAACATAGGGAGCAGTGGAGGGTCGAAGGTTAGGATTTTCGAAGGTTTCACGCAACCCTTTTAATTAACTAGGTTGCATACCCAGCACTGGATTGCGTGAAACGACATTGTTTCACACAATCCAGTCACTATATGTTAACTAAACAGCACCGTTTAGTGCTAAATTTGCACTAAACAGTGTCGTACCTTGTAGCATTACAAGTTTTCAATTTTTTTTAATTTTCTAGCATTCTAAATTTTTAATTAAGTTAATAAAGAATATGTGTTAAATATATTTTAATATATGTAATTAAATAATATATATTTTTTCATATTTGGCAAAAATATAAAAAAAAGTATATATAATATTATTTAATTAAACATATTAACATATATAATTTAACACATATTATTTGTTAACTTAATTAGAATGTTAGAAGGTTAATTAAAATTTAATTACAAAACAAGTTAAACCCCAATATAATATATATAGTTATTATTTATACAAGAAAAAAAAATATAATAATACATTGATATTACATAAATCATATACATATATAGTGATAAACTTAGTAGTTACTAGTTAGTATTTAGTTTCAACTATCAATAGTCTAAGACTCTAATACTTTAAGTTATAACTAACATGTTATAGTATTATAAATTGAAATTATTTAACTACCATATACTATACTAGATGAGTAGATGTTATTAACTTATTTTAATACTAACATGTTATTTGTTAATTTAACCATACTAATTTAACTAACATAAACTATACTAGATGTTATTTTAATACTTACAAGTCACATGTATCTACACTTATACATTAAAAAATATGATAATATATAAAAACTAATTTACTAAATATATAAAGTTATAAACTTAATGCTAGTCCAAATTTCCAATACTTTAGTCTATAAGACTATAAATAATATGTATAGTAACTAATTAACTATAGACTATAGTCTATAGTATATGACTCTGTAGACTCACTATATTAGACTACTAGAAAAATTGGTAATAGTATAATATTAAATTACTAATACTCTTATTAAACAATACTCTATGTAGTTATAATAATTTAATAATACATTGATATTAAATATATAGTTATTAGTTATAGACTCTAATACTATAACTAACATGTTAATTGTTATAGTATTTTAAATTTAACTAACATATACTATAGTAACTATACAATTATAAATTTATACTAGATGTTATTTTAATACTAACATGTTAATCTAACTATACTAATACATTATACTATTATAAATGTATACATATACAATATACCATATTTATACTATAAATTTATAACTATTAACTCTTATAATATTATATAATACTAATACTCTTATTAAATATTCTTAATGTATAAGTTAATTAAATAATATATAATATATTTAAAATATATATATAAGGTATGATCGGTTCGGTTTGGTCTGGTCCGGTGGAAATAACCTAGACCGAGATCGGGAACGGGACCGAGATCAAACCTACCCGGTCCAAAAATTTTGGACCGAAACCAATCTTGATCCGGTCCGGTCCAAAATGACTGGTCTAGTCGGTTTGGCTGGTCTAGACCGGCCACTGCTCTCCTCTAATCCAAACATTTTATAACATTCATTGGCATACATGACTTAAGTACTACGTGAACATGGCATCACTAACATGATCTAGCTACTTTATCACATGGCATACTGGACTTAAATACTACGTGAAAATTACATGGTATTCATGTGATTTTAATTGCATTCAATCTATCAAGCAACAATCCATACATTCATAGATAGACTTACAATATATAGTCATAATTTATCAAAGATCGTGAAATAGAACTAACATTGACTTGTCTCGTAGTGTAGTATAGTGTAGATAACATCATATTTATATATACAATTAAAACATTTATAGTACACATATAATTTATATGATTATACTAATTATCTATTAACATTGCTTCTTGGTTCCCACATCATAGCTTCTGACTTATACGAAACTAATCATCATTAACTTTCTAGAAAAATGCATCGTGGCACTTTTAATTACTTAAAAATAATCACATAGAGATAATTTAATAAATATTCAAGTATACAAATATTTATAATAATATTATTAAAAACCCTTAACATATTTTTAATAAATTAATCATTTTAAAAAAATCTAGTTAAAAAGTCAATTGGAATATTAACTAAATAATAGGTTCAAAGATAATATAAAAAGAATATTTTAAAAATATACTTTAAAAATGCTTCAAAATACTTTAAATACTACCAGATTAAAATAAGTCTATGACTAATATATTTATTTAAGTAGATAAAACCCATGTAAAAGTAATATTTTTTTTGAAATGCAGCTAGCCCAAATAAAATCACAAAAACAGGTTGTTGAAATATAAAAACCCAGCCCAAATTAAAAACAATAGGAAAGCAACCCTTAAGGAAATAGGGAGGACCAAGGCCCATTATAGAGGAGCCCATGAATGTAATCAACGCCAAACACAAGTCTGCCATATATACTAGGGGCAAAGACGTAATTTTGATTAGAAAAATTCATCGAGATGTTATTAGCAAGTTATAAAATCAGGGGCTTATAGAGGTATAATGGTAATTATAGATTTATTTATGGGGCCTTTTGGGAAAGTCTAATAGAAGCCAAATAACATAGACACATGCTTATAGGAGACAAAAACAAGAAAAGAAATTGGTTTTTGTAGAATAGTAAAAAGATAGAAATATGTGATGATAGGAAACTTACTAGAGAAAATCAACTGCAACGAGGGCTTAGGGGTGACTAGGAGTGGTCGGCGACACCACATAACTCCTCAGAATGGTGGTGCGACTAAGAGAAGAAGATACTTTAGAGAGAAACCAGTGCAACTAAGAGAGGAAGATAGTTTAGAGAGAAACCGAGAGCTATAAATTCAATGAAGGGAAAGATCTCGTTGGGGACTCACTGAAAAAGGCATTGGTTCGTCGACGTTGGGTTGGTTGGCACCTTTTGGGTGGTGATGTGGTGCTCCAACGCCCTTGTAGTGGTCGAAGGTGGTTGGGCAAAAAACATGAGGCTTATGCGAGTGGTGTGTTTTTATTTTCTCTTCCAAATTTTTGTTGTGATAAAACAAAGGGTCTGGGGAGATTATTATAGACAATGAGAAGGGAAGTGATGTGATTCATTTGGAGGAGTTTGAAATTTGACTAGAGTTTGAAGTTGGTTATGCTTTAGGAAACTAGAACAAACATGTTGAACCCAAGGTTTCAAGTTTCATGTAAATCTACAAATGGATTTTGATAATAACAAATGAATCCAAAGAATAAAGGAGTCTCAAGCTCAAGTTGTCCACACAATATAATCAAGCACATCAAGGAAGCAAGCATGAGCAAGAAGGGAACAAGTTCACATTAAAATCATAGAGTAATGTTGTAAATCTTTTAAAAATTCAAAATTAGGATTAAGACTCAAAATTAATATTTTATCATAAAGCATTAAAATACATTTTCCACATATGCATGAATATTTTGAAAATTAAATTTGAAAATTTTGAAAGATGATTAATTGTCATTTTTCACATGTGCATGACATGATTAAAGGTTTGAATTTTGAAAATATTAAGATGATTGATTGTCATCTTTCACATGTGCATGTTTTATTTGAATATTTTCAAAAGTAGTGGATGCTTTTCTTGACTTATGCAAAAGGTAGATGTCTTTATTTGAAAATTTTGAAAAGTAAAGTGTGCTCCTTTTGTCATATGCAAAAAGTAAAAGATTATATTTGAAATTTTTGAAAAGTAAAGTGTGCTCCTTTTGTCACATGCAAAAAGTAAAAATATTAGAGTTGAAATTTTTGAAAAGTAAATGATGATGTTTTTGACATGGGAATCTTTTCAAATTTGAAATTGAAAAATCATTTGCCTATAAATAGCTCACTTGAGTTTTGCAAAATTCACAACAAGAACTTACACATCTATTGTTAAGTTTTGCATCATTTCTTCAAAGCTCTCATTCTCTCTTTTCTAAAGTTTTGAGCCTTAATTCTTGTTCTTGTTGAGAGAGATATAGGTTGCGCTATATTGTTTCTATCTCACTCATTGAGGAGTGTACTTTGATAGTCTACCTACTATCAACTCTTGTATTTGTAAAATGGTGTGTATAACCCTTGTGTGTGTAGAAGGTGTTCTACACGGGAAATAGTTAAATCACCAAGTGTGAGGTGATTGGAAGTGTAGAAAGTGTTCTACACGGGGAATAGTTAAATCACCAAGTGTAAGGTGATTGGAAGTGTAGAGGGTGTTCTACACGGATTATTTGGAGCGGTGCTGCTCAAAGGTGTAATAGGTTTCTATCTCCACCTAAAGGAGATTGAATATTGGATTTGAGGATCCTCAAGAGGTAGCTTGAGGCGAGGACGTAGGCAGTGGGGCTGAACCTCGTTAACATACTGAGTTTGCTTCTCTCTTACCCTTACTCTTTATATTTATTATTGTTTCATATTTTATTTATATTATATATTATATATTTGATTTATAATTGTTATTTTTTTAAATACAACTCAATTCACCCCCCCTCTTGTGTTAGTCATCTGGGCAACAAGTGGTATCAGAGCTAGAGCTCTATTATAAGATTAACTATCTTTTGAGTTAAGATCTTATGGCTAACATTGCAGCTTCATTTGGTGAAGGTCAATCTAGCAGTCGGCCTCCACTCTTTTGTGGAGACAATTACTCATTCTAGAAAGTTAGAATGAGAATATTCCTTCAGGCTCAAGGTCGAGAAATCTGGAAATGTATTGTAAATGGACCTTATATTCCAACAAAAGTAGTTGATGGAGTAAAGGTCAAAAAGGAAGAAGAAGAGTTTAATTGTGAAGACGATAGACTTTATACTTTGAATTTAACTGCTATGAATTTATTATATAATGCTCTCAATGGTAATGAATTTAATAGAGTAATGACTTGTGCTACAGCAAAGGAAATTTGGGATAACTTGGAAGTTACTTATGAAAGAACTTCTCAAGTCAAGGAATCAAAAATTTATATTTTTACTCATGAATATGAAATGTTTACGATGAATGATGATGAATCTATTTCTAGTATGTACACTCGTTTTACTAACATCATAAATAGCTTGACAGCTCTTGGTAAAGTTTATTCCAAAGTGGAGATAGTAAGAAAAATTCTCAACTCTCTACCAAAACATTGGGAATCAAAAGTGACAGCGATTCTTGAAACTAGAGACCTCAAGAAGCTCGAAGTGAATGAACTCATCGGGTCACTTATCACTCATGAGTACACATTGAAAAGAGGAGAAGAAGAAGGAAAGTTAAAGAAGAGCTTGGCACTTAAAACTGTTCCACATGAAAGTGAAAGTGATGAAGATGAGGAAAATGACGACAAAGATGAAGAAGTTGCGATGATAACAAGAAGAATTCAGAGGTTCTTAAAGAAAAATAAAACTCCTCCAAGGAAATCCTTCAATAAGTTTTCCAAGAAAGATTCAGGTAAAAATGACACTTTAATTTGTTATAAATGCAATAAATCCGGTCATATCAAGCCAGATTGTCCTCTGCTAAAAAAAGATCGAAACAAAGGCAAAAAAACAATGAAAGCTACGTGGAATGATGATTCAAGTAGCTCAGATAGTGAAGCAAGAAATGGAGAATCAGGAAATCTTTGTCTTACGGCTAAAGATGACATTGAGGTAACAAATTTTGATAATATTGAAGATCCTTCATATGAAAAATTGCAAAATGTTTTAGAAGAAGTATATGAGGAATTTGAAAAATTGGGTATCAAGTATACTGTTTTGAAAAAGAAAAATTCTTCTTTAACAAACGAAATTGATATTTTAAGAAAAGAAAGTATTATTTTGAAAGATGAAAATTTTGAGTTGAAGAAAAAGAAAACTGATTTAGAAAATATTATTGAAAAATTTACGAATGGAAAAAGAAATTTTGAAAAACTTCTTGGTAGTCAAAGATGTGTTTTTAATAAGGCAGGCTTGGGATATATGCCAAAACAAAAATACAAACATTATAAAAACTTCTTTGATAATCCTTCTAAATCAAAATCCAATATTCAAAATTCTTTTCATAAAAATAATTTTGTTAAAAAAGGATACTATTATAATCACTCAAGTTCTTCATATATGTCACATGCTATTTGCAATTTTTGTAATAGAAATGGTCATAATTATTTTACTTGTCCTATTAGAAGAAAACATACAATGACTATTAAGACCATATGGGTACCTAAAAATCTTATTTCTTCTAATGCTAATAAATAAAGGACCCAAAGAACTTGGGTACTAAGAAAAATCATTTTAATTGTTTTTATAGGTGTGCATGACGTCTTCCACGAACAAAAATAAATGGTTTTTAGATAGTGGATGTTCAAGACACATGACGGGAGACAAGACTAAATTCTTTGATCTTAGATCTAAAGAAGAAGGACACGTGACATTTGGAGACAACTCGAAAGGGAAGATCGTGGGAATAGGTAAAATTGGTAATGAGTCTTCTCTTATAATTGAAGATGTTCTACTTGTTGAAGGTTTAAAACATAATCTTTTAAGCATAAGTCAATTATGTGATAAAGGATTTACAGTTACTTTCAAAATGGATAAGTGCATTATATTGAATGATTATGATTGTAATATTTGTTTTATTGCTTTTAGAAGTAACAATGTTTATACAATTGATTTTGAAGAAATTACCTCACAAGATGCGATTTGTTTTTCAGCTCAAAATGAAACTAATTGGTTATGGCATAGAAGACTAGGTCATGCCAATATGGAACTTATTTCCAAACTTTCAAAAAATGATCTTGTGAGAGGTTTACCAAAGGTAAATTTTTTTAAAGACAAAATTTGTGATGCATGCCAATTTGGTAAACAAACAAAAACTTCTTTTAAAATCAAGAAACATATTTCCACTACTAGACCACTGCAACTGATACACATAGATCTTTTTGGACCAAATAGAGTTGCAAGTTTAGGAGGAAAATATTATGCATTTGTTGTTGTTGATGACTTCTCTAGATATACTTGGGTCATCTTTCTTACTCATAAAGATCAGGCACATAATGCTTTTACCAAGTTATACAAGAGAATTCAAAATGAAAAGGGTTATACTATTTCAAGTATCCGAAGTGATAGGGGAAAAGAGTTTGTTAATAAAAATATTGAAACATTTTGTGATGAAAATGGTTTTGTGCATAATTTTTCTACTCCTCGAACTCCTCAACAAAATGGGGTAGTAGAAAGGAAAAATAGATCTCTTCAATAGATGGCAAGAACAATGCTCAATGAGAACAACTTGCCTAGTTATTTTTGGGCTGAAGCGGTAAGTACTGCATGTTATGTTATAAATAGAGTTATGCTAAGGTCTAAATTAGATAAAACCCCCTATGAGCTTTGGAATGAGAAAAACCCCAACATTTGTTACTTTCATGTATTTGGATGCAAATGTTTTATTTTAAATGACAGAGATAATTTAGGCAAGTTTGATGCAAAATCTGATAAAGGTATCTTTCTCGGGTATTCTACTAATAGTAAAGCTTATAGAGTATTCAATAAAAAGACTTTGACTGTACAAGAATCTATGCATGTAGTATTTGATGAATCTAATTCTCTACTCTCCAAAAAATTTATTGATGAAGAAACAGGAGGTATAAATAATACGGAAAGTCTCAATCTCAATAAAGAGAACACAATAGAGGAAGTCCAACATGGAGATATCAGGAAAGATCATCAAAATTTAATACAAGATGCAACCAAACAGTGAAAATTTGTGAAAGATCATCCAGTGGAACAAATTCTGGGGGAACCTTCACGAGATGTAAGCACTCGATCATCTCTTAGAAATATTTGCAATCATACTGCTTTTCTATCTCAGATTGAACCTAAAAATATTGATGAAGCACTTCTTGATGAATCTTGGATTCTAACTATGCAAGAAGAGCTTAATCAATTTGAAAGAAATGATGTTTGGACACTTGTTCCTAGACCAAAAAATCATACTATTATTGGAAAAAAATGGGTTTTTAGAAACAATAAACATGAGTCCGGAGTCATTACTAGAAATAAGGCCCGACTAGTAGTCCAAGGTTTCAATCAAGAAGAATGAATCAATTATGATGAGACATATGCACCAGTCGCAAGATTAGAAGCTATTCGAATGCTACTTACATATGCTTGTTATAAAGATTTCAAACTTTTTCAAATGGATGTTAAAAGTGCTTTCTTAAACGGTTTTATAAATGAAAAAGTATATGCTGAGCAACCTCCAGGTTTTGAAAATAATATTTCTCTAAATCATGTTTTCAAACTCACAAAAGTACTATTTGGACTCAAACAAGCTCCTAGAGCGCAGTACGAGAGATTCAGTAGTTTCTTGATTGAAAAAGGCTTTTTAAGAGGAAAAATTGATACAACTCTTTTCATTATATACGAAAATGATGATATTCTTTTAATTCAAATTTATGTTGATGATATAATATTCGGTGCTACTAATGAAAATATGTGCCAAGTTTTTGCTAAGACTATGCAGGAAGAATTTGAAATGAGCATAATGGGAGAGCTTATATTCTTTCTCGGATTGCAAATTAAGCAAGCAAAAAGTGGGATATTCATCAATCAATCAAAATATATTAAAAAATTGCTGAAGAAGTTTGGGATGGAAGGTGCTAAGGAAACTGGAACACTAATGAGCCCATCCACTAAACTTGATAAAGATGAATCCGGTAAACTAGTTGATTCGAAGGTATATCGAGGTATGATTGGTAGCTTATTATATTTGACAGCCAATAGACCAGATATTATGTTTAGTGTATGTTTATGTGCACGTTTTCAATCATTTCCAAAATAATCTCATTTGATTGCAGTCAAGCGGATTTTTAGATATTTTGCCAATACCATTGACTTAGAGTTATGGTATCCTAAACACACTTCTTTCGATCTTATTAGTTATTTAGGTACCGATTATACTGGTTGCAAAGATGATCGAAAAAGTTTTAGTAGAACATGTCACTTCTTAGGTCGTGCACTAGTTTCCTGGTTTAGTAAAAAACAAAAAAAAAAACAAAATTCTGTTACACTATCTACTGCTGAGGCAGAATATGTTGCTGCGGGTAGTTGTTGTGCTCAAGTTCTTTACATGAAGCAACAACTTGAGGATTTTAAACTTATGTATAATCACATTCCAATCAAATGTGATAATACAAGTGCTATAAATCTTAAAAAAAAATCCAATACAACATTCTAGAATTAAGCATATTGAAATAAGATATCATTTTTTTTTTTAGATCATGTGCAGAAAGGCGATATAGTACTAGAGTTCACAAACACACACGATCAGTTAGCAAATATATTCACAAAACCCTTACCAGAAGATAGATTATTTATGATTAGAAGAGAAATAGGTATGATGCATGTTATGAATATCTCTTGAAAGATAGATCAGAGTTCATAAAAATAGAGAGATATTTTTTTAAATACTTTTACATAAACTTGAGGTTCTTAGTCTCATGTTTGAGACGCTCATTCTCTTCATACAATATCATGTCATCCCTATCCATGGGAACTGGCAAGCGGAATGAAGAATCCAATAGAGATTTCAACTTTTTATTCTTCTGCCGAAGGATTCCTTCCCTTGTGTGAGACTCTTGAACAATTCGTTGAAGTACAACAATTTGTTCTTTAAGCTTTTCAACCTCATGATTTTTGACTTGTAGCCGCTGGGAAAAAGCAACAATAGAGGATGAGTAGCGAGTCCCGAGACTCACTAAGTCGTAGATAGCATCAGAGTCTGGCTTATTAGCCAAACTGTTGTTCTCTTGCTGCAACATGGCGCCAATGGTAGCTGCAGAAAGGACATGAGATTGAGATGTAGAATACCTCATAGATGCATCTAGAGGAATGTTAGAAGAATGAGCCATTGAGAAAAGAATTGAAAACTTAAAGCGAGAATATTGAAAGAATGCTGATGAGTTATAGAGATGAGAATAAGATTTGATGCAAATCGGATGAACTTTAAAACTGATTTTATAGAGATAGCATAAAGAACAAAACAAACTATTGTCTCTTCAAATTTTATTAGTCAAAAGAAATAAAAGATATGCTGGACACACATTGTCAAAAGTTTTCTTACTAGAAAAACGGTTCTCTGCTCCTATCATGGCATTGACGGCCTTAGGAGAGAAGATTGATGGTTGATGCGTCAAGGGTTCCTGATTCAAGTCTGAAACATTAGTAGAAGAGAATTGTTCGGCCATTCTATCGTTATGGAGAAACAGAACTTAGGTCAAGAAGCAATGTTTTTTTTTTTTTTGGTATCTGATTGGTGAAAATGATTTTTTTTATAGAAACTCAGAGCCTTCAAACCCGTTTGTCAACAACATCAGGCGATTGATCTGCTTTCGCACCGACTGCTAGAGTTAGGCCTCCAACCTTTACAGGTTTTGTCAGATACGCGTGGCTCCGCACCGAATTGCCAGAGTTAGACTTCCAACATTTGCAGGTTTTGTCGGACATGCATGGCTCCGCACCGCATTGCCAAAGCTAGGCCTGCAGCTTTTGCTGTCATTGTCGGACACGAATAATTTTAATTATTTATCTTCAAATTTCTGAAACATCTAATTCGTCAATAACATCAAGCGGATTTAAATCTTCTTCCGCACCGAGATGATAAAATTCGGCTTCAACGTTTGCAAGTTTTGTCGGACACGGGTAGTTCTAATTCTCTACAGTCTCTACTAACGCAGCGTTTTATTTATCTATTGGTTATTGTAGGAATATATCATATTGAACTAATTATGATTCCTTTTTAATGATGCCAAAAGGGGAGAAGTTTTAGACTAGAACATTAACATTGTTTAAATTTCTAAACTTGTTATATATGCTTGGAATTATATTTATATTTTTGCTTGAAAAACTAACGCACATTCTTAGGGGGAGCTTAAGTATTAATACAGGCTTCAGGTTCTATCAAGTATTTGTCATCATCAAAAAGGGGGAGATTGTTGAACCCAAGGTTTCAAGTTTCATGTAAATCTACAAATGGATTTTGATGATAACAAATGAATCCAAAGAATAAATGAGTCTCAAGCTCAAGTTGTCCACACAATATAATCAAGCACATCAAGGAAGCAAGCATGAGCAAGAAGGGAACAAGTTCACATTAAAATCATAGAGTAATGTTGTAAATCTCTTAAAAATTCAAAATTAGGATTAAGACTCAAAATTAATATTTTATCATAAAGCATTAAAATACATTTTCCACATATGCATGAATATTTTGAAAATTAAATTTGAAAATTTTGAAAGATGATTGATTGTCATCTTTCACATGTGCATGACATGATTAAAGGTTTGAATTTTGAAAATATTAAGATGATTGATTGTCATCTTTCACATGTGCATGTTTTATTTGAATATTTTCAAAAGTGGTGGATGCTTTTCTTGATTTATGCAAAAGGTAGATGTCTTTATTTGAAAATTTTGAAAAGTAAAGTGTGCTCCTTTTGTCATATGCAAAAAGTAAAAGATTATGTTTGAAATTTTTGAAAAGTAAAGTGTGCTCCTTTTGTCACATGCAAAAAGTAAAAATATTAGAGTTGAAATTTTTGAAAAGTAAATGATGATGTTTTTGACATGGGAATTTTTTCAAATTTGAAATTGAAAAATCATTTGCCTATAAATAGCTCACTTGAGTTTTGTAAAATTCACAACAAGAACTTACACATCTATTGCTAAGTTTTGCATCATTTCTTCAAAGCTCTCATTCTCTCTTTTCTAAAATTTTGAGCCTTAATTCTTGTTCTTGTTGAAAGAGATATATGTTGCGCTGTATTGTTTCTATCTCACTCATTGAGGAGTGTACTTTGATAGTCTACCTACTATCAACTCTTGTATTTGTAAAAGGGTGTGTATAACCCTTGTGTGTGTAGAAGGTGTTCTACACGGGAAATAGTTAAATCACCAAGTGTGAGGTGATTGGAAGTGTAGAAAGTGTTCTACACGGAGAATAGTTAAATCACCAAGTGTAAGGTGATTGGAAGTGTAGAGGGTGTTCTACACGGATTATTTGGAGCGGTGCTGCTCAAATGTGTAATAGGTTTCTATCTCCACCTAAAGGAGATTGAATAGTGGATTTGGGGATCCTCAAGAGGTAGCTTGAGGCGAAGACGTAGGCAGTGGGGCTGAACCTCGTTAACATACTGAGTTTGCTTCTCTCTTACCCTTACTCTTTATATTTATTATTGTTTCATATTTTATTTATATTATATATTATATATTTGATTTATAATTGTTATTTTTTTAAATACAACTCAATTCACCCCCCCTCTTGTGTTAGTCATCTGGGCAACAAGTGGTATCAGAGCTAGGCTCTATTATAAGATTAACTATCTTTTGAGTTAAGATCTTATGGCTAACATTGCAGCTTCATTTGGTGAAGGTCAATCTAGCAGTCGGCCTCCACTCTTTTGTGGAGACAATTACTCATTCTAGAAAGTTAGAATGAGAATATTCCTTCAGGCTCAAGGTCGAGAAATATGGAAATGTATTGTAAATGGACCTTATATTCCAACAAAAGTAGTTGATGGAGTAAAGGTCAAAAAGGAAGAAGAAGAGTTTAATTGTGAAGACGATAGACTTTATACTTTGAATTTAACTGCTATGAATTTATTATATAATGCTCTCAATGGTAATGAATTTAATAGAGTAATGACTTGTGCTACAGCAAAGGAAATTTGGGATAACTTGGAAGTTACTTATGAAAGAACTTCTCAAGTCAAGGAATCAAAAATTTATATTTTTACTCATGAATATGAAATGTTTAAGATGAATGATGATGAATCTATTTCTAGTATGTACACTCGTTTTACTAACATCATAAATAGCTTGACAGCTCTTGGTAAAGTTTATTCCAAAGTGGAGATAGTAAGAAAAATTCTCAACTCTCTACCAAAACATTGGGAATCAAAAGTGACAGCGATTCTTGAAGCTAGAGACCTCAAGAAGCTCGAAGTGAATGAACTCATCGGGTCACTTATCACCCATGAGTACACATTGAAAAGAGGAGAAGAAGAAGGAAAGTTAAAGAAGAGCTTGGCACTTAAAACTGTTCCACATGAAAGTGAAAGTGATGAAGATGAGGAAGATGACGACAAAGATGAAGAAGTTGCGATGATAACAAGAAGAATTCAGAGGTTCTTAAAGAAAAATAAAACTCCTCCAAGGAAATCCTTCAATAAGTTTTCCAAGAAAGATTCTGGTAAAAATGACACTTTAATTTGTTATAAATGCAATAAACCCGGTCATATCAAGCCAGATTGTCCTCTGCTAAAGAAAGATCGAAACAAAGGCAAAAAAGCAATGAAAGCTACGTGGAATGATGATTCAAGTAGCTCAAATAGTGAAGCAAGAAATGGAGAATCAGGAAATCTTTGTCTTACGGCTAAAGATGACATTGAGGTAACAAATTTTGATAATATTGAAGATCCTTCATATGAAAAATTGTAAAATGTTTTAGAAGAAGTATATGAGGAATTTGAAAAATTGGGTATCAAGTATACTGTTTTGAAAAAGAAAAATTCTTCTTTAACAAACGAAATTGATATTTTAAGAAAAGAAAGTATTATTTTGAAAGATGAAAATTTTGAGTTGAAGAAAAAGAAAACTGATTTAGAAAATATTATTGAAAAATTTACGAATGGAAAAAGAAATTTTGAAAAACTTCTTGGTAGTCAAAGATGTGTTTTTGATAAGGCAGGCTTGGGATATATGCCAAAACAAAAATACAAACATTATAAAAACTTCTTTGATAATCCTTCTAAATCAAAATCCAATATTCAAAATTCTTTTCATAAAAATAATTTTGTTAAAAAAGGATACTATTATAATCACTCAAGTTCTTCATATATGTCACATGCTATTTGCAATTTTTGTAATAGAAATGGTCATAATTATTTTACTTGTCCTATTAGAAGAAAACATACAATGACTATTAGGACCATATGGGTACCTAAAAATCTTATTTCTTCTAATGCTAATAAATAAAGGACCCAAAGAACTTGGGTACTAAGAAAAATCATTTTAATTGTTTTTATAGGTGTGCATGACGTCTTCCACGAACAAAAATAAATGGTTTTTAGATAGTGGATGTTCAAGACACATGACGGGAGACAAGACTAAATTTTTTGATCTTAGATCTAAAGAAGAAGGACACGTGACATTTGGAGACAACTCGAAATGGAAGATCGTGGGAATAGGTAAAATTGGTAATGAGTCTTCTCTAATAATTGAAGATGTTCTACTTGTTGAAGGTTTAAAACATAATCTTTTAAGCATAAGTCAATTATGTGATAAAGGATTTACAGTTACTTTCAAAATGGATAAGTGCATTATATTGAATGATTATGATTGTAATATTTGTTTTATTGCTTTTAGAAGTAACAATGTTTATACAATTGATTTTGAAGAAATTACCTCACAAGATGCGATTTGTTTTTCAGCTCAAAATGAAACTAATTGGTTATGGCATAGAAGACTAGGTCATGCCAATATGGAACTTATTTCCAAACTTTCAAAAAATGATCTTGTGAGAGGTTTACCAAAGGTAAATTTTTTTAAAGACAAAATTTGTGATGCATGCCAATTTGGTAAACAAACAAAAACTTCTTTTAAAATCAAGAAACATATTTCCACTACTAGACCACTGCAACTGATACACATAGATCTTTTTGGACCAAATAGAGTTGCAAGTTTAGGAGGAAAATATTATGCATTTGTTGTTGTTGATGACTTCTCTAGATATACTTGGGTCATCTTTCTTACTCATAAAGATCAGGCACATAATTCTTTTACCAAGTTATACAAGAGAATTCAAAATGAAAAGGGTTATACTATTTCAAGTATCCGAAGTGATAGGGGAAAAGAGTTTGTTAATAAAAATATTGAAACATTTTGTGATGAAAATGGTTTTGTGCATAATTTTTCTACTCCTCGAACTCCTCAACAAAATGGGGTAGTAGAAAGGAAAAATAGATCTCTTCAAGAGATGGCAAGAACAATGCTCAATGAGAACAACTTGCCTAGTTATTTTTGGGCTGAAGCGGTAAGTACTGCATGTTATGTTATAAATAGAGTTATGCTAAGGTCTAAATTAGATAAAACCCCCTATGAGCTTTGGAATGAGAAAAATCCCAACATTTGTTACTTTCATGTATTTGGATGCAAATGTTTTATTTTAAATGACAGAGATAATTTAGGCAAGTTTGATGCAAAATCTGATAAAGGTATCTTTCTCGGGTATTCTACTAATAGTAAAGCTTATAGAGTATTCAATAAAAAGACTTTGACTGTACAAGAATCTATGCATGTAGTATTTGATGAATCTAATTCTCTACTCTCCAAAAAATTTATTGATGAAGAAACAGGAGGTATAAATAATACGGAAAGTCTCAATCTCAATAAAGAGAACACAATAGAGGAAGTCCAACATGGAGATATCAGGAAAGATCATCAAAATTTAATACAAGATGCAACCAAACAGTGGAAATTTGTGAAAGATCATCCAGTGGAACAAATTCTGGGAGAACCTTCACGAGATGTAAGCACTCGATCATCTCTTAGAAATATTTGCAATCATACTGCTTTTCTATCTCAGATTGAACCTAAAAATATTGATGAAGCACTTCTTGATGAATCTTGGATTCTAACTATGCAAGAAGAGCTTAATCAATTTGAAAGAAATGATGTTTGGACACTTGTTCCTAGACCAAAAAAGCATACTATTATTGGAACAAAATGGGTTTTTAGAAACAATAAACATGAGTCCGGAGTCATTACTAGAAATAAGGCCCGACTAGTAGTCCAAGGTTTCAATCAAGAAGAATGAATTAATTATGATGAGACATATGCACCAGTCGCAAGATTAGAAGCTATTCGAATGCTACTTACATATGCTTGTTATAAAGATTTCAAACTTTTTCAAATAGATATTAAAAGTGCTTTCTTAAACGGTTTTATAAATGAAAAAGTATATGCTGAGCAACCTCCAAGTTTTGAAAATAATATTTCTCTAAATCATGTTTTCAAACTCACAAAAGTACTATTTGGACTCAAACAAGCTCCTAGAGCGCAGTACAAGAGATTCAGTAGTTTCTTGATTGAAAAAGGCTTTTTAAGAGGAAAAATTGATACAACTCTTTTCATTATATACGAAAATGATGATATTCTTTTGATTCAAATTTATGTTGATGATATAATATTCAGTGCTACTAATGAAAATATGTGCCAAGTTTTTGCTAAGACTATGCAGGAAGAATTTGAAATGAGCATAATGGGAGAGCTTATATTCTTTCTCGGATTGCAAATTAAGCAAGCAAAAAGTGGGATATTCATCAATCAATCAAAATATATTAAAAAATTGCTGAAGAAGTTTGGGATGGAAGGTGCTAAGGAAACTGGAACACTAATGAGCCCATCCACTAAACTTGATAAAGATGAATCCGGTAAACTAGTTGATTCGAAGGTATATCGAGGTATGATTGGTAGCTTATTATATTTGACAGCCAATAGACCAGATATTATGTTTAGTGTATGTTTATGTGCACGTTTTCAATCATTTCCAAAATAATCTCATTTGATTGCAGTCAAGCGGATTTTTAGATATTTTGCCAATACCATTGACTTAGAGTTATGGTATCCTAAACACACTTCTTTCGATCTTATTAGTTATTTAGGTACCGATTATACTGGTTGCAAAGATGATCGAAAAAGTTTTAGTAGAACATGTCACTTCTTAGGTCGTGCACTAGTTTCCTGGTTTAGTAAAAAAATAAAAAAAAACCAAAATTCTGTTACACTATCTACTGCTGAGGCAGAATATGTTGCTGCGGGTAGTTGTTGTGCTCAAGTTCTTTACATGAAGCAACAACTTGAGGATTTTAAACTTATGTATAATCACATTCCAATCAAATGTGATAATACAAGTGCTATAAATCTTAAAAAAAAAATCCAATACAACATTCTAGAATTAAGCATATTGAAATAAGATATCATTTTTTTTTAGATCATGTGCAGAAAGGCGATATAGTACTAGAGTTCACAAACACACACGATCAGTTAGCAAATATATTCACAAAACCCTTACCAGAAGATAGATTATTTATGATTAGAAGAGAAATAGGTATGATGCATGTTATGAATATCTCTTGAAAGATAGATCAGAGTTCATAAAAATAGAGAGATATTTTTTTAAATATTTTTACATAAACTTGAGGTTCTTAGTCTCATGTTTGAGACGCTCATTCTCTTCATACAATATCATGTCATCCCTATCCATGGGAACTGGCAAGCGGAATGAAGAATCCAATAGAGATTTCAACTTTTTATTCTTCTGCCGAAGGATTCCTTCCCTTGTGTGAGACTCTTGAACAATTCGTTGAAGTACAACAATTTGTTCTTTAAGCTTTTCAACCTCATGATTTTTGACTTGTAGCCGCTGGGAAAAAGCAACAATAGAGGATGAGTAGCGAGTCCCGAGACTCACTAAGTCGTAGATAGCATCAGAGTCTGGCTTATTAGCCAAACTGTTGTTCTCTTGCTGCAACATGGCGCCAATGGTAGCTGCAGAAAGGACATGAGATTGAGATGTAGAATACCTCATAGATGCATCTAGAGGAATGTTAGAAGAATGAGCCATTGAGAAAAGAATTGAAAACTTAAAGCGAGAATATTGAAAGAATGCTGATGAGTTATAGAGATGAGAATAAGATTTGATGCAAATCGGATGAACTTTAAAACTGATTTTATAGAGATAGCATAAAGAACAAAACAAACTATTGTCTCTTCAAATTTTATTAGTCAAAAGAAATAAAAGATATGCTGGACACACATTGTCAAAAGTTTTCTTACTAGAAAAACGGTTCTCTGCTCCTATCATGGCATTGACGGCCTTAGGAGAGAAGATTGATGGTTGATGCGTCAAGGGTTCCTGATTCAAGTCTGAAACATTAGTAGAAGAGAATTGTTCGGCCATTCTATCGTTATGGAGAAACAGAACTTAGGTCAAGAAGCAATGTTTTTTTTTTTTTTGGTATCTGATTGGTGAAAATGATTTTTTTTATAGAAACTCAGAGCCTTCAAACCCGTTTGTCAACAACATCAGGCGATTGATCTGCTTTCGCACCGACTGCTAGAGTTAGGCCTCCAACCTTTACAGGTTTTGTCAGATACGCGTGGCTCCGCACCGAATTGCCAGAGTTAGACTTCCAACATTTGCAGGTTTTGTCGGACATGCATGGCTCCGCACCGCATTGCCAAAGCTAGGCCTGCAGCTTTTGCTGTCATTGTCGGACACGAATAATTTTAATTATTTATCTTCAAATTTCTGAAACATCTAATTCGTCAATAACATCAAGCGGATTTAAATCTTCTTCCGCACCGAGATGATAAAATTCGGCTTCAACGTTTGCAAGTTTTGTCGGACACGGGTAGTTCTAATTCTCTACAGTCTCTACTAACGCAGCGTTTTATTTATCTATTGGTTATTGTAGGAATATATCATATTGAACTAATTATGATTCCTTTTTAATGATGCCAAAAGGGGGAGAAGTTTTAGACTAGAACATTAACATTGTTTAAATTTCTAAACTTGTTATATATGCTTGGAATTATATTTATATTTTTGCTTGAAAAACTAACGCACATTCTCAGGGGGAGCTTAAGTATTAATACAGGCTTCAGGTTCTATCAAGTATTTGTCATCATCAAAAAGGGGGAGATTGTTGAACCCAAGGTTTCAAGTTTCATGTAAATCTACAAATGGATTTTGATGATAACAAATGAATCCAAAGAATAAATGAGTCTCAAGCTCAAGTTGTCCACACAATATAATCAAGCACATCAAGGAAGCAAGCATGAGCAAGAAGGGAACAAGTTCACATTAAAATCATAGAGTAATGTTGTAAATCTCTTAAAAATTCAAAATTAGGATTAAGACTCAAAATTAATATTTTATCATAAAGCATTAAAATACATTTTCCACATATGCATGAATATTTTGAAAATTAAATTTGAAAATTTTGAAAGATGATTGATTGTCATCTTTCACATGTGCATGACATGATTAAAGGTTTGAATTTTGAAAATATTAAGATGATTGATTGTCATCTTTCACATGTGCATGTTTTATTTGAATATTTTCAAAAGTGGTGGATGCTTTTCTTGATTTATGCAAAAGGTAGATGTCTTTATTTGAAAATTTTGAAAAGTAAAGTGTGCTCCTTTTGTCATATGCAAAAAGTAAAAGATTATGTTTGAAATTTTTGAAAAGTAAAGTGTGCTCCTTTTGTCACATGCAAAAAGTAAAAATATTAGAGTTGAAATTTTTGAAAAGTAAATGATGATGTTTTTGACATGGGAATTTTTTCAAATTTGAAATTGAAAAATCATTTGCCTATAAATAGCTCACTTGAGTTTTGTAAAATTCACAACAAGAACTTACACATCTATTGCTAAGTTTTGCATCATTTCTTCAAAGCTCTCATTCTCTCTTTTCTAAAGTTTTGAGCCTTAATTCTTGTTCTTGTTGAGAGAGATATATGTTGCGCTGTATTGTTTCTATCTCACTCATTGAGGAGTGTACTTTGATAGTCTACCTACTATCAACTCTTGTATTTGTAAAAGGGTGTGTATAACCCTTGTGTGTGTAGAAGGTGTTCTACACGGGAAATAGTTAAATCACCAAGTGTGAGGTGATTGGAAGTGTAGAAAGTGTTCTACACGGAGAATAGTTAAATCACCAAGTGTAAGGTGATTGGAAGTGTAGAGGGTGTTCTACACGGATTATTTGGAGCGGTGCTGCTCAAATGTGTAATAGGTTTCTATCTCCACCTAAAGGAGATTGAATAGTGGATTTGGGGATCCTCAAGAGGTAGCTTGAGGCGAAGACGTAGGCAGTGGGGCTGAACCTCGTTAACATACTGAGTTTGCTTCTCTCTTACCCTTACTCTTTATATTTATTATTGTTTCATATTTTATTTATATTATATATTATATATTTGATTTATAATTGTTATTTTTTTAAATACAACTCAATTCACCCCCCCTCTTGTGTTAGTCATCTGGGCAACAAGTGGTATCAGAGCTAGGCTCTATTATAAGATTAACTATCTTTTGAGTTAAGATCTTATGGCTAACATTGCAGCTTCATTTGGTGAAGGTCAATCTAGCAGTCGGCCTCCACTCTTTTGTGGAGACAATTACTCATTCTAGAAAGTTAGAATGAGAATATTCCTTCAGGCTCAAGGTCGAGAAATATGGAAATGTATTGTAAATGGACCTTATATTCCAACAAAAGTAGTTGATGGAGTAAAGGTCAAAAAGGAAGAAGAAGAGTTTAATTGTGAAGACGATAGACTTTATACTTTGAATTTAACTGCTATGAATTTATTATATAATGCTCTCAATGGTAATGAATTTAATAGAGTAATGACTTGTGCTACAGCAAAGGAAATTTGGGATAACTTGGAAGTTACTTATGAAAGAACTTCTCAAGTCAAGGAATCAAAAATTTATATTTTTACTCATGAATATGAAATGTTTAAGATGAATGATGATGAATCTATTTCTAGTATGTACACTCGTTTTACTAACATCATAAATAGCTTGACAGCTCTTGGTAAAGTTTATTCCAAAGTGGAGATAGTAAGAAAAATTCTCAACTCTCTACCAAAACATTGGGAATCAAAAGTGACAGCGATTCTTGAAGCTAGAGACCTCAAGAAGCTCGAAGTGAATGAACTCATCGGGTCACTTATCACCCATGAGTACACATTGAAAAGAGGAGAAGAAGAAGGAAAGTTAAAGAAGAGCTTGGCACTTAAAACTGTTCCACATGAAAGTGAAAGTGATGAAGATGAGGAAGATGACGACAAAGATGAAGAAGTTGCGATGATAACAAGAAGAATTCAGAGGTTCTTAAAGAAAAATAAAACTCCTCCAAGGAAATCCTTCAATAAGTTTTCCAAGAAAGATTCTGGTAAAAATGACACTTTAATTTGTTATAAATGCAATAAACCCGGTCATATCAAGCCAGATTGTCCTCTGCTAAAGAAAGATCGAAACAAAGGCAAAAAAGCAATGAAAGCTACGTGGAATGATGATTCAAGTAGCTCAAATAGTGAAGCAAGAAATGGAGAATCAGGAAATCTTTGTCTTACGGCTAAAGATGACATTGAGGTAACAAATTTTGATAATATTGAAGATCCTTCATATGAAAAATTGTAAAATGTTTTAGAAGAAGTATATGAGGAATTTGAAAAATTGGGTATCAAGTATACTGTTTTGAAAAAGAAAAATTCTTCTTTAACAAACGAAATTGATATTTTAAGAAAAGAAAGTATTATTTTGAAAGATGAAAATTTTGAGTTGAAGAAAAAGAAAACTGATTTAGAAAATATTATTGAAAAATTTACGAATGGAAAAAGAAATTTTGAAAAACTTCTTGGTAGTCAAAGATGTGTTTTTGATAAGGCAGGCTTGGGATATATGCCAAAACAAAAATACAAACATTATAAAAACTTCTTTGATAATCCTTCTAAATCAAAATCCAATATTCAAAATTCTTTTCATAAAAATAATTTTGTTAAAAAAGGATACTATTATAATCACTCAAGTTCTTCATATATGTCACATGCTATTTGCAATTTTTGTAATAGAAATGGTCATAATTATTTTACTTGTCCTATTAGAAGAAAACATACAATGACTATTAGGACCATATGGGTACCTAAAAATCTTATTTCTTCTAATGCTAATAAATAAAGGACCCAAAGAACTTGGGTACTAAGAAAAATCATTTTAATTGTTTTTATAGGTGTGCATGACGTCTTCCACGAACAAAAATAAATGGTTTTTAGATAGTGGATGTTCAAGACACATGACGGGAGACAAGACTAAATTTTTTGATCTTAGATCTAAAGAAGAAGGACACGTGACATTTGGAGACAACTCGAAATGGAAGATCGTGGGAATAGGTAAAATTGGTAATGAGTCTTCTCTAATAATTGAAGATGTTCTACTTGTTGAAGGTTTAAAACATAATCTTTTAAGCATAAGTCAATTATGTGATAAAGGATTTACAGTTACTTTCAAAATGGATAAGTGCATTATATTGAATGATTATGATTGTAATATTTGTTTTATTGCTTTTAGAAGTAACAATGTTTATACAATTGATTTTGAAGAAATTACCTCACAAGATGCGATTTGTTTTTCAGCTCAAAATGAAACTAATTGGTTATGGCATAGAAGACTAGGTCATGCCAATATGGAACTTATTTCCAAACTTTCAAAAAATGATCTTGTGAGAGGTTTACCAAAGGTAAATTTTTTTAAAGACAAAATTTGTGATGCATGCCAATTTGGTAAACAAACAAAAACTTCTTTTAAAATCAAGAAACATATTTCCACTACTAGACCACTGCAACTGATACACATAGATCTTTTTGGACCAAATAGAGTTGCAAGTTTAGGAGGAAAATATTATGCATTTGTTGTTGTTGATGACTTCTCTAGATATACTTGGGTCATCTTTCTTACTCATAAAGATCAGGCACATAATTCTTTTACCAAGTTATACAAGAGAATTCAAAATGAAAAGGGTTATACTATTTCAAGTATCCGAAGTGATAGGGGAAAAGAGTTTGTTAATAAAAATATTGAAACATTTTGTGATGAAAATGGTTTTGTGCATAATTTTTCTACTCCTCGAACTCCTCAACAAAATGGGGTAGTAGAAAGGAAAAATAGATCTCTTCAAGAGATGGCAAGAACAATGCTCAATGAGAACAACTTGCCTAGTTATTTTTGGGCTGAAGCGGTAAGTACTGCATGTTATGTTATAAATAGAGTTATGCTAAGGTCTAAATTAGATAAAACCCCCTATGAGCTTTGGAATGAGAAAAATCCCAACATTTGTTACTTTCATGTATTTGGATGCAAATGTTTTATTTTAAATGACAGAGATAATTTAGGCAAGTTTGATGCAAAATCTGATAAAGGTATCTTTCTCGGGTATTCTACTAATAGTAAAGCTTATAGAGTATTCAATAAAAAGATTTTGACTGTACAAGAATCTATGCATGTAGTATTTGATGAATCTAATTCTCTACTCTCCAAAAAATTTATTGATGAAGAAACAGGAGTATAA